>PVKC010026113.1:0-16245 GCA_004027635.1 Crocidura indochinensis | reverse complement strand
GACCCAGGGGTGCATCCATAACCTTTCATCAGGAAAAAAGCAAGAGGCCAACAGGTCAGTATTTCCTCCCTCTTCACATCCTTTCTCCTGAATAAGACAGACTGAGGATGCTCAAACAAATCTGTTCCTTACAGTCCACTGGCCCAAATAGTTGTGGAGGCACAATAATGATGATCTCCAAAAGAATGCTTTTGGTGAAAGCATGATTGTTTTTTAGACTAAATTATTGTCTTGGGCATCTTTATTGATGGAAAATTGTATGAAAACAATTATGCCACTAGCGACATAATCCCAAGGGTCAGCACTTTGAATAATTGTCAACTATTAAACTGAGACAGTTATACGTGAGAAAATACAATAATAGCTCTCACAAATCCACAAGTCTACATAGCTGTTGTGGCTATGATTCGTGTCCATGAGACTGTATTTTCTCCACCCAGCCCATGTTTTGGGGACCCCCTAAGGTATTCTTGCAATATTCCATCCATCCATCATAGCATTTAACACTAGGGACCAAAAAATGCAGAAATTCTTAGGCTCTGCTGTGCCAGGGACTACCAGGACCACACCACTGATTGGATTGTTATTGGGGTCACAGCCTGTGTAGACTTCAGGGGCCTCCAGAGCTAGAAACATTAGGGTTAATTAGGGGACCACATAATGGTTGGCATCAAATTGAAGCCCTGGTGCATGCCTCTAAAATGAATATACCCTTGAGCACTATGTCATCTCTGTCCCAGAGTGTTTTCATATGGTAAGAACATAGACAGTGGTCATTGAGTGGGTAACTATATTGAAAAAAGATCTACCTGGTTCCATGGTTGAAGCCTAGAAAAGAAATTACAAATAAGAACAAAAGAATAAGAGTAAAAGAACTTAAGTAGAGAGAATGAAGTTGCAGTATAAAGTCATGGATACAGTAAGGGAGGATGGATATAGGTCAGTATATTTTCCAGGGCCTTTAACTTAGATTGACAATCATTTCTCTGACCTAGTAGAATCAAGTGACCATTAAAAAGAGGATATTTCCCAAACCAGAGAACTTTAAAAGTCTGGAATATTTTATTTTTGTTATAAGCTGATCGTTTTCCAGTGATTCTAAACAATTCTTCCATAACATAGATTCAAAGCTTGGCTGTATCAAAATCACATGCAAGCATTCCATTGCACTCAGATTTTTGGGTAGAGAAACATATTGTTTTACTGAATAATAATCCTGAGATGTTAGTAAAAAATCTGTAGTATCATGGAAGCACCCAAAGCTATATTGAACTGGAGCTAAAATATATTTCACTGTGCTAGGAGTATAAGATGGTATTTCATCTTCTTGTAAGTAGAAACAAAGGCTTACAACATACTTCCAATGTTGCATCAGTTTTTGAAGGGAAACAAAGCAAAATCCTTAGCTAGGTGAATACTTCAAGAACAAGGGGTTTTCACATCTTTGTCTTGTGTACAAATTACCAAGAATGGGAATCAAAGGAGGCAGCCTTCTGATTTGAGACTCTATCTCTTCTCTGGCTGTCAGAAGCTGACTTATTGTGGTAAGAAAACAGAAAGGATTGCTGTTTTCCCTCCCAACTCTACCCTTATTTGTAAGAGACTGTTCCTTGAAAGACATAATGTAGACCAAGTGAGGATACAGGAATAGTCACGGCAGTTAGGGAAGTCAAGCCACTGGACAATGGGAGGTGGGGACAATAGGGACAACTGTATCCCCTTTTTATGAATTTTAGCCTAAATCCCATGCACCACTGGACCTCACTCTTGCAAGACCTTTTCTCTAAGATCTGCTTTGATGTTGAACTTCTAACTAGTTGAAATCAGACCTGGTTTATTTGCAGAGAACTTTGAAGCTACTATTTGTCAAAGCGATCTCACCTGTTTTCTGAGTTCAGTAAGTCACAGTGATCTCTAGCCACCGCCTTCGGTGCATTCGACACCCTATGCAAATACCCTCTGGGTTAATGGCACACTCCATTGTGACTACTTCTTTCCGTTGGCTGTGTTGCACTAGATGTGCACAAAAGAAAGAACTGTAGCCAACCCACAGCTGCTTATAGGGCGTGTACTGTCATTTTGGTCAAATTCCTGGACTGTCATCTACCATCTATCACAAATGTCTTTCTTCAAAGGGAGAATAGGAAAATAAACTTTGACTTTTGCAAGCAAAAGAGAGCAAGAAATTGGTTCAATGATATGAATTTTATTAATTATGCAACTTTTTTGGAGAAGAGGTAGAAGCCTGATCTGTGTTTGGAAACACCAAAGAATTTAACAATTTACTTCCTACTTTAAAGAAAAATGTCCCCATAATGCTAATGCATGCAGCCTAATTCTATACAGAAGTTTCATAAAAGCCTTTAGGCAAGCCAAGGATTCTAACTATTTTACATTCTCCCCATGGATTAGATTTCCAAAATGTCCCCCTAATCTTTTGTTGATGCTAAATATATATCTTTTTGGAGAAAGAGAACTTTTTTCCCTTTTATATTTTATGGATTTTATAAATACATCCTTTATAAAAACAGTCATTTTAGGCAGCTAGTCAAAATACATGCAAAAGGAAAAATAGAGATTTGGTGATGATGGGATACATTTTTAGTATTTCTGCCTGGGAAAGAAGATTTGGGGTAAGTGCTACAGTCTTCTTGAAATTAAGCTGACACAGAATAAATTGGGAATGCTTCGCCATTTGGTTATATAATTTAAAGAACAAAGACTTCTTTTGGGTGCTAATTTGATTTTGGACATCTTTGAAGTCCACACTGTTGTGCAAATATAATAAATCTTGGGCTTTAGTTGCACAGTTAAAAATGTGGATATTGTTTATATTTTTGTTTAAGAATTGGGCTGAAAATCTTTGTTTTACTATTACTATTACTTAAGTTATTCTCTCAGCACAGAAAAATTTTAAAGTCACAGGAAACCATAATTCCCATATGATCTTTAACTTTATTTCAAAATAAAGAAAAGGGAAAAAATAGGTCTATGGCATGTATAATATTCTCCAAGACACTGGTTGTGTCGTCTTGTCTACAATTTATTTTAATATTTTTATTTTCCTTTTGGGAGGACCTACCAAGCAGTTATTTGAAGGTGTGTGTGTGTGTGTGTGGGAACTCTTCCAGTGTTTTTTGACCAATTGGGTCAGTGGGAATAGTTCTCCAGTGTCACACCTGGCAGTATTAGAAGATCTCCAAAATGTACCTTGTGATGCATAGCTACTAGATAGTTCCAAAGACTTGCCTATAAGCTATAGGAAAAATATGAAACTTAATCCCTATATCACTTCTATAGCTCTCATGCTCCCTTTATAAAAGAAATTGGTTTCTACTATAACTCTTGATGAACAGTAGGAACACACATGTAAGGGCATCAGTTTTTCCATCCAGTATGGTGAATGAGTCTAATCACAACTGGAGTTGTCAGACTCTTCTGGCATCTAGGAAATGAAGCACAGATATTACCACCAGATACCAGTGATATTGCCCCAAAGAAACAATACAAGTGCTAGATTGAATCTAGCAAGACTGATTCATCCTCCTAGATTCAATCTACTCTGGTGGTGGCAGAATGCAAATGACATAATGGTTGCTCTTAAAAGTGAAAGTCATTATAGAATGATTGGTCAATAGAAAAGAATACAGCAGATGTTAGTTCTGAATGGCTTTAAACTATCACAACAACTGGATGATTGTTAATAAGATGCATTTATTGTTTCTTATTTTTCAATGTGTCCAGAGACTGGAAATTGCTTAAATTGGTTTTTGAACTCAGTCTGTGTTTTCATGCATCAGGTGGCACTGTGATATTTTCTGAACACCAATCTGGGAAGAATCCATTTCCAAGCTTGCTTCCCAGTAAGTGCCAGAATTCACTTCCTAGATCATTATTACCTGAGCTCCTTGTCACTTGAGTTTCTCCCTAGTGCAGGGAGCCTTATAACTTAGCAACGGAAGGAGTTTAATATATGATTGTGTTGTAATAGAAGTTGCTATAGTCACAGAAGTGAAGTATGCAGTGGGCTCAAAGCAAGTTGAAGTTTCAGTCCATGCTTGAAAGTATGGATTCAATGGAAAGCCTGGAAGACCAAAGGTTTGCATTATTGAATGACCCAGTAGAAACAGAAACTTCAAGAAGGCAAGGGACAAGGGTAAGTTAGAAGGGGTCACCAAGGGTGAAGACAGAGTCACTTGATGCTATTTTATAACCTCTCAGGAAAGACCTAATGCTATTTCTTAGAAATCACTTCACATTAGAGTTACAGTAATTACATCATTAAAAAAAGAGTTAGTTTTCCTATTTACTAACTTAATCATTCTTAGTGTACTGGTAATTATAAATTCATTCATTTTATTGTGAAAACATCACCACCATTCATTCCAGAATTCCTTTCACATCACAGACAATGCAAGACTCTATCCTTTAGACAAACTTCCATTTTCTTCAAACCTTAATCCTTCTACTTTCTATCTTTATAACTTTTGTTATCCTATATACTACCTATACATGGGATCATACAGTGGCTGTGCTATTTCAATTTGTCATCCATGTCATGACATGTAACAGAAGTATTTTCTAATATTTAAAGCTGAATAATATTTCATAGAATACTGATACTATGTTTTCTATATTCATGTCATTAATGGACACTAGAATTTCTTCCACCTTTTGGATTTTGTGAATAAAATTATTATGAAATGCATTAAAATAACTATGAGATCCTTATTTCAATTTTGTTGGGAATATATCCAGAAGTGAAATAGCTGGATCATAAGGTGATTCTATTTTTAATTTCTTGAGGAAATGATGATTTGTTTTTTACAATGACTGCTGCCGTTTTTAAGTTGACAATGTCTTGTTCTTCATTTTTCACATCCCAGCTAATATCTTTATTGCCTTTCTATTAATAGTAAGGACTCTAAGGCGTGTGAAGTGGCATCTCACAGTAGTTTTGAATTTTATCTCCCTAATGATTAGGGATGTTGAGAATATTTTTCAGTTCAGTTTGTATTTTCTCTTACCAGCTATATATATATATATATATATATAATTTATTTATTTATTTTCTAAACTTGCTAATAAAGATTTTTTTCCTTTGCTACAAAAATGACTTTGATTAAGACAAACGCATAAGGTGAATCTATTTTTGATTGTTTTTGCTTGTTATCAAATTTCCATAGTGTTTTGTGTCTTATTTTCCAGTATAGAAAAGAATCCAATTTAGGAAATCTATCTCTAAAGATTTTATCAAAGGGTTGACTGATTCTTTTGGGTGCCTTTATTAACAACTTGAGATTTTAAGATTAAGTTTAAGTTCACAACAATTTTCAAGCAATAACTTTTATCTAAGAGTGCTTTGAACTACCCATATTGTGTTCAAAGATCGTGTTTGCCTTGATGTGATAACAAAAAGTAGAACCATTTATATACCTCACAGTGCTCATGCAAGCAATGAACAAATCCAATGGTGATTGGCATAGATCTTTCCCTAGAGGAAAGGGAATGGGAACGACTAAGAAACTGTGAAGCGATTTGAGTGACCCATGCTTCTAGATTTTCATTTTCCCCCCAAGGATTCTACTCTTAATGTCCCTTTTGCATCTAATAAATTCCATAAGAAAATACACTTTCACATAATTGTTGTACAATTATTGCTAGCTTAGCTTGCATCCCCAAAGGGCACAGAATGCAAATATGAGTGGGATAAAACTTTTGTTAATATATTGCTGATGTTTACTATGGAAGAACTCAAGAAGCAAGTTTCTTTCCAGAAAAAAAGTGATAGATAGATAAATGCATAATAAATAGGTGATAGTATTCATTCTTGAACAATACATATTTCAACTAATGCCCAGATTTTCTTGTGAATAGACTTATGGTATGATTTTTTAAATGCTAACATTTTCTACTCTATTGGATAAGTGCATTATATAATAATGCTCATAACGTGAAAAAATGTGTGGTAATTAATAAAGTTGTGTTAGTCATCTGTGGTTTAGAATTGCAGTTAACAGCAGACATTCAGTAGTTAAGTTCGGGGGACATTAAAAGCTAGACATAATTTTGATTATGTGGGGTCTGGGTGCCCCTAACTACTACATTGCTGAAAGAACAATTATATATATTTAGCTGGGGAATTCCAAATTCATGTGTAGAAAATTTTCTTTCCAAAGCTCAAATTGTTGTAACTCTGTCTCTACCCCCACACTCCATGCTCTTCAGATTGAGTGATTGGTTCTGCACTTTGAATAAAAGAGTCAAAAGACTTTACTTTTTTCATTCTTCTTCTCCCCTTTTTTTCCATTACTCTAATGAAATTTGCAGACATGGAAAGGAAACCGAGTTATTTATAGGAGAGGGAGGAATGTGATCGCTAATTGTGCTTAGTCTATTCCTAAGTGTGTAATCTGTTTGCTATTAAATTTTACAATCTTTCAGCAATATACACATTTTTTTAAAGGGGAGAACTTCATAAATCTGACAAAGAAAAAGAAAAGTAAATTATACTAAGGGCTCAAATCTTCTAATCAAAATCAGGTTTAAAATAAAAATTTATTTGTAGGATTAACTTCTGCAGTACTGAATGCCCCTCTCCCACTTCAGTGAGTTTGTTCATTCCTTCTAGACTTGTGAGTTTTGATATCACTAGTCTAGATTGATATAAACTTTTCGTGGAGAATGATCATGCATGAACACACACCTCTACACAAGGAAAACTGAGTCATATGAAATCTTTCTTGGATGCAAGAGTCTAAGAAGGCACTGGGACCTTTATACTCCAAATCCTGCATTTTGATGTAATAATGAGAATAGCTCAGAATTCCATGGGAAATAACATTTATCAGGATTTTTTTTCTCATTTTCTGTCTTACCTAGTAATCCTGAAAACCTGATTATTGGAAATTAAAACTAGGTCAAAAGTAAGTAATATAATTCTTAATCATTCTCAAAAATCATTGTTATTTCCATAGTGGGAATTATTTCCTGCTTGAAATTAGTTTTAGTGTGGTTATCAGGACTGTAGGGAATAGAAATTCTCTCAAATTGTTTTAAAGAAAACCTGTTTATCAAAAGATCATAACCTTCAAATCTTGAAATTGGAAAACCATCAAGAAAGTAGTTGATTTAAAAAGGCAGGGTGGGAATCTCCTCCACCAAACAATTTTTACCATTTCCGTTTCTTGTTGAATTCCCTTTGACTCTTTCTATTTATTAATATTATCATGTTATTTATTTCCATAGTTATATTTTTCCCTATTGTTAAGTTTTTATATATATTTATATATCTGCATACTTTTAGTGTGGGGTTTGTGAGGTTTGATTTACTCCTGGATTTTGTCTTACCTTTACTTCTGTTTTCTTACTCAAAATTGCCCAGTAGTTTCAATTAAAATTTTTTAGAAAAGGATCCAAAGAGTTAAGTTTAACCTTGCATACCATTACAAATCTTACTCTGGGTTGTAGGCTGATTAATGTTTGAGCTGGTTTCTTTTTAGTGCTGACTTTTTGTCATTGACTTTAGGAGAGAAAGAACAGGATCATGGATGGTTGCATGGTCACCTGTCAATTAGGATTATAACTTTGTGGACTCTTTTAGAGGTTAACACACTGTTATCCAGGGAAACTAACCACTACAAAAAAATAGAGCACAGCAATGATGTGAGTTTGAATATTTCTGAGTCTCTTATTCTTCTCTATAAAATGAAGTCCTAGCTAATTCTCACAACATGATGGATAGCTATTGCTTACAAAGTAAGATATGAAAACATTCAATCACTTAAAATATGGAGGGAGTATCTTCTCATAATTTTACGGGTTGATCAAGTAGTTATGCTACCTGGAATTTGTATGGGGATGTTTGGACAATTGAAAATATCTTCACTCTCATTGATTGGCCATTTGTGTTGGATGCTGTCTAGGAGCAGACTCCAGGAATCTCTTTATTGGACCCTTTCATGAATATTCTTAAGTTTCCTTCTTGTTTGGGGGAGCTGAGTTCCATGGAGGAGAAGGAAACCCCAATATATAGGCATTTAAGAAACTCAATGCATTGCTCTTCATAATATTATGGTGGTGAAATCAGAACTTGGCAAGTGAAATCTCAGTGTGGGCACCATCAAAGATATGACTACTGGGGCATGTGGTTCACTGGGATCCCAGAGATAGCAGTTTGTCATAGTTTGTATCAAACAAGATTATAAACATTGTTATTATTATTTTTTTTTGTTTTTGGACCACACCCAGCGATGCTCAGGGGTTACTCCTGGCTATCTGCTCAGAAATAGCTTCTGGCAGGCACGGGGGACCATATGGGATGCCAGGATTTGAAGCACCTTAGGTCCTGGTTTGGCTGCTTGCAAGGCAAACATCGCTGTGCTATCTCTCCGGTCCCATATAGACATTATTTTTATATTTAATGCATGTCATTGGACCTCATCGTTGAATTAAAACATTTTTGTTAAAAATGCATAAGATTTTATTCACAAAAGTATTTTTCTTTGCATATTCACTGAAACAAAAATATATTTAATTTAAACATTAATATTATATCACACTTTTTAAACATATGTAGGAATTTTTCATTCTTAAAAATATTTCAATGTTCTCTGAAATTTTATGCATTCCAAACTATCTCCTGAGGTCTTACAATAATTTAAAAAATACAGCAAAATAATATCCAAGTTGAGGGCTTTAGTGTGTCAGAATCAGAAAAGTTTGTGAGGGAAAGCATCTTCGATATGGAAGCCTTGAAATGCTTGTAGATGAACAGGATTAATCATCTAAGGCCCCAAATCTTATGCTTTGACAGAAAATGACATAGAAGTATAGAAAGAAGCAAGCTTTCCAAGGTCAGGATTAAATTTTTAATTATTGTCCTTTGTCTTGATGAGTCATCTACCCAACACAGGCTAATCAGTGAATTAGGCAACATACGTAACAACATATCATAGTATTCATATTCAATAACTAATCTCCATATTTAATAAAGATTATAATCAATATACTTAGTTCTACATACTTGAGGATAAGAGATATATCTTGAAATTTTAAGTATTAATCACAGATTATATAAAGGCAGCAAATATGTATATAAACACATTAAGTACTAATCCTAAATCGCAATAAAGTTTATACAAACACCAGACAGTACAGTGACTGAGATTATTGTTGGAAAGAGATTGGTCAGGAAAGGCTTTTTGGATGAGGTAAAATTTAAATTGCATCCTGAAAGAGGAATGAGAGTGAGCCAGCCTTGGGAAGAACAAAAGAACATTCCAGACACAGGGAACAATATTTCTTGAGGTCCTGAGTCTGGAAAGATTTTTGATACTTTAGAGGAAATAAAAGAAAAATTCTGTGTGGCTGTGCATGGGGCATGAAGTGATGAGAGGCTTTTGATGGACTTGGAGAGGTAGAAGGGGCCAGATGTCACAGGGCCTTTTAGGTAATGAAAAGAAATTTGAATTTTATTGGAAATACAGTGGAAAACCACTCAAGCATTCAAGCGAGGGCTTGACATAACTCACTTAATACTTTTGAAAAGCTTTCTCCACAAATGGTGATGAAAAGTTTATTTATTTGCCAGGGACTATGCCAAGTGATAACATTGCAGAAATATAACATAAGCACTTGGAGACTTGGAAAGGCATCTATCAAATAATCATGACATAGACAGAGAGAATAAGAGCAAAAGTGAGCGGGCAAGAGAGAGAATGAGTAAAGAAAGACACAGCCATTAGGTACTATATGAGTGTTATAAGTTATGCCAAAGTTTTATTTTTATTATACCACCTACAAATCCTTTCTCATGTACCTGCCTATGATATCAACTAATATGACAAATGAATGAGGTTAATTTTATTAAGTCCAATTTCTCAACCATAATAAGTTCATCCATGCTGGATCCCCTCTCCCTTAGAGAGTCAGATTAGTGTTAATCAGGAATACATTTGATTTTTCCTTAAATATTTCATGAGTGGAACCAAATGTAATCAATGCTGCTGAACATTAGACCTTGAAGATTTTACAATCAGGAAGATGCTGTTCATGGTAGATACTATATAGCTACAAGAAATTGTACAGCACTTAGTACATTTGCCTCGTAGGTAGCTGACCCAGGTTTGATCCTTGTCATACCATATGGTCCCTTGAGCCTGCCAGGTGTAGTTTCTCAGCACAGTGCTAGGAATAACCCATAAGACTGCTGGGTTAAAAAAAAGAAAAAGAAAGAAAGAAAATAAGAGAGAGACGAATAGGAGGAACAAGAGCTTATAAATATGACCGTTGGTTAAAAAGTATTGATTTCTAGGGTTTTCTAGTTCTAAGACTTCCAGGTTCTTTACAGCCATGGCCTCATTTGTCCATGTTTACTGCCTCCTTAAGGAATAGTTGGTCTCTCCTCACTCTCTATTCTTGAATTGTGGTATCTCCAAAAGTCTGTTTTTCACAGAGAGGCAGGAAAATACATTTCAGGCAGAAACAATCACTTGTTTAAAGGCACAAAAGCCAGAACTTTTTGATGGTGAAGCATTACAGAAGATGGCCCTTTTAAAGGCTATATATAAAATATAGACCACCAGGTCTCTATTACGGAACAATATAATGAGGAAACATTGAAAGGATGTTTAGAACTGACCCTACACTTAGAGGTCAACTAGTTGATGATGGAGAGCATGCTACCATGCTAATTTTTGGAAATTCCCCCAAAGTATAAAACTCCCACATGTAACTGTCACCAGCTACCATAACACTCTACATGTGGTCAATTCAGTCAATAAATGAAGTATGAATACCATGTTTCCTTCCCCATTGCTCTAGCAAAGCACAGATCATAGTAAACATGAGCTCGTTACAAGTCAAGGCCCAGGTTGTGGAGTATTTTAAAGGAAATCTTGAAAGCATGCAGGGGTAGCTGCAATAAGAAGCTTAAGTTCTATTCCACCATGAATAATAAACTGGCTTCCAGTTGGACGGCTGCCATTCCTTTCCAGAAGCCAACTGGCAATCAGCTCATCCCCATCCCTCTTTGGAATTTACAGATGTGTGCTGGACAGTGTGGGAAAGGTTGTTTTACAACAGCAATTAGTTTATTCCTGGGGTAAACAGTAAAACTTTAAGCATCATTGCTGTAAGAAATTTGTTTCCTCTTGCAGTGGGAATAACCTGTGGGCAGCCAATTGGCTGGTTGCCCTACAGATCCCAGCAACGAATGATTGGCAACTGTTTGGCATTTGTGCCTAGTAAGGATTTTCAGATACACATTAGAGGGTGCAGAAAAGATGGAAGGTGCTAATATATAAGTATGCATAAACATGAATGCTTTCAAAGCCATTGATGTTTTTCTAGGAAGGGTTAAACCAGAAAGTCTGGTCTGTGGGAGGGAAAGGAATTTAATTTTCTTTAAGATAGGAGCTTGAATCTGAGAATAAACTGGCATTTTATAGATTGCTAAGGGGCCAACACATGTGTAGGTAGCAGAGTCACTTAATCTGTCTGATTTTACTGTATCCAGCCTGTAACTTTACTGAGCTTGCTTTAACCTGGAGCAACATGCAGGGTGGATTTTAGAGAGTGAGGATCCCATCTTGCATGGGCTTGGGTATGACAGTATCATTTTCTCCATGTTACTAATTGGGCTTTCTCCTATTTCTTTGACAGGTGTGGGGTCACGGAAATAATATTCCTATGTTTGCATTTTATGTGAACAAAGACACAATCATTTCCAGCCTTCTTTTGTCCACTATTCCCCTAGGGGATATTCTCTTGAGAGCAGACTACAATCTGAAATGTCAACCCAGGCAGCAGTCATTTCTATCTTTGTAGAAACTTTTCCTCCATGACTATTGCACAATTGTGTTTTAATATTTATGTACAGTTCTTTAGGAAAGAATGGTTCTGTTGCATACATGGGAAAAGTTGCTAGAAAAATGCACAGAGACATTTTGATTTCTACTATCCGAGATCACTTACATTTTTTCATGTGAATGTGCCAAGTTTTATTTGACTGATTGATAATCATTTTCCCCATGAACTATGAGTTCTTCAAAAACAGTCCTGATGCATTAGATTTCTCTTACCTCCTAACTGATTTTCCTCCCTCTCCTCCACCCCCCCAATCTGTTTTGCATATGTGGCATTTTTGGCTATGCAAAGCTTACAGTAATTTAATATTATTCTATAATTTTTCCCTTCCTTTTCTTTTGCAGGGGGTGTGGAGAAGGATCAATAGACCTAAAAGGCCCTACTTGATTTGGCTCTAGTCTCCTCCCAGAGGCCCTGCCAAATTCATCCTCTATGAACCAGTCATGGATTTTTCCAATGATCCTCAAAGGCATTCTGATGGCTTTTGTCACAGAACTATTGCACATTCCATGTCTGCCTTTTGGTCCTCCCATATCATTAGACTCTGTAATAGTTAACTACTTCTCAAATTTCAGAGTTCAGCTTACACAAGCACTCTTTTTTGAATCTCCAGACAGACTCAGATGGTGCATTTTATGATTACTTGGTTGATACCTACCTTGGCCACCTTACTGAGAGAAAAAAAAAAAAGAGACTGTTCATCGAAAACAAAGATCCTCTGTTTCAAGCCCCTTTGGATCCCAGTGGAAGAGAGAATCGAAGTCTAAAGTTCGCTGGGAAGAGGGCATGCTTGTTATTAAGTCAAGAGGGAAGTGCATATTTCAAGGGAAGAAGGATTAGTAGAAGAAGGAATCAAGGAGCACAACTCAGAAGGGCACAAGTCAACATGTGATCTCTTACACTTCAGCAGGTAAAGGATGGAATGAAACTTAAAAAGGAATCAGGCCCTGTGTTTTGTGCTGAAGTCAAGCCTTGATCTTTTGGGAGTGTCCAATGAAAAAATCATGACACAGGTAGAATCACTGATCTCCAAATAAAAGGCATTTTTCTCTTCCTCAGAATTTTATTGGCCCAAGTCTGGGATGACTTGAGTTAATAGCCCTGGTGGTTCAAGCAGATAAGAAAGAGTTTTACTTGTGCTTGTATTTGTGTCTTGCTGGGCATGTACAGAAAAAGAAAGTTGATATTTGGGGAGCAATCCAGCACCAAAATGTCAGAGAAAATCTAGGAAATAAAAGGAAGAGTGATCCAGTAGAAAGACAAGTTGAGACTTTTTTGCAAGAGTAGAGAGATTTTTTGAGAATAAGGTAGTAATGACAGAGACTGAGAACAGATAAATGACCTTAGATTTATTCAGAATGATGTTTGTCATTCGTTAATGGTCTTGGGAAAGGCACTGTAAGTGGAGCTAGGGAATAGAAACCAGAGATCAGATCGTTTAGAAGGGCTCTATGAGAAAGTGACAAAGTCAGATTGGTATACTTGGATTGGAAAAAAAATCTTTAAATCTTTCAACCGACTAAGAAAGCTGCCAAAGGCAAAAACCTTTTCCCACCATGGAACTATTGGACAAATTGTTCCCTTTTTCTGATTGCTGTTCTCAGAAATCCCAGTGTAATTTTAGCCAGCTGTGTTGAAGGTCAGTACTAAGAAAGACATCTTGGGAGATGAGGCTTACAGATCAGGCAGAGGTACTGTGTGTTAAACTCTTGTTGGCAGTGGCAATGGAAAGGAACCCATCCTTAGGGATGGTATCCCTGAGCCTAATCCATTTGTTTCTCTTGTTAGCTTCTCATTTCCAGGAGTACTAAATCTAATCACAAATCATTAAAATTGCTGTTTGGCATATGATCTAATTAATGCATCTTGCTTGATCTGAATCCAATGTCAAAAGAAATATTGCCTTTGAACTGTTATCTCTTGGACTGTTTAAGACAGAAAAATGGCTTAGGAGGGAGGGATGAGGTTGGTGATGAACACAAAGACCTAGAGGGGAAGGTCAGATCTAGTGTAAGTTAGATTTATAATGGGTGGAACCATTGATCTAGTCAACTGAAGTATGGGTTATTACTGGGATGCAAGAACTCTAGTAGGAAATCTGTGATTGACTGAGCAACCTGAAAACTTTCATCAGATAATGTGTGGCTAAGACATTGGGTAGAGAGATATTTGCATCTTAAATTTTGGTCACTCCATGTGTTCTTGGGCAATTTTATACTAGTAAGAAAGTGCTCTGCAATGTTGTAATCTTCTTCCACCCAGACAGATTGGTTATGCTCCCTCCCATTTAAGTGTCCCTGAATAGTGTCCCTCCCTCAATTGACCTGGAAGATAACTGAGTGTCTCCAGTTTTTTTCTGATTGTACTCTTCTTTTTCTGGGGAAACAAACACCTTGGTATGAGTCATTATTAATGAATGAAGAACACTGTCTTTTGTATTTTTATAGTATCCTATTCCTTGCCTTGTTAGAGTAGTAATAGGAGAATTCTTTGATTATAAAATGAGCCTTCCTTTGAACCTGTGTCCTGTAGTACAAACATAACATTTATGTTCTGGTATCTACAATGAGCTATACAGAGTGGCTCGTCTCTTCTAATGTGCCACTGCTATTTTCTAGGAATAATATTTTCTAGCAACTGCAGACCACAGAACAATTTTTGAGAACTTCCCAAATCTGTATGCCATTTGTGAAATTTTGAAGCCACTTGAAATGACATGAGAGTACTTGAAGAAGCAACTCATTGAGGTTCTATAGTAAGTAAAATAAGAATATTGAGCTAAATATTAATGTCTTTTTAGATGCTAATGTCTTAGTAGTCAAAGATTTTGGCTATGAAGTATGTAGTAGTGCTTTAAGTCTAAAGAGTTTTGGGAGCTACAGACTACACACACCTAACTGAACCCTAGACTGTATGCCTAAAATAAGTATCTACTTGAATGTAATTAATAAAATGATTCTTTAATTATACTAGTCACAGTTCAACTGCTCAATGTCACATGTGGCTCTTAAATTAGACAGGACAAATATAGAGCATTTTCATACGCATTGCCACAGAAAATTCTATTGCATGGCATTTTTCTACTCTGCAAATGCCTATGGTCATGAAAGGGACTTCTTTATTCAAGAAAACAATTTTTTTTTAAACCTTGAAAATTAGTAAATGCTTCTCAGAGGAAATGATAACTTAGGTAACTTTACAAACCAATTCAAAACTCAGTACATAGATGAATGGGGTAGAATTCCTTGAGGATGACTTGATTAAATTTAGATTTTTACATAACATTGTGCTAATAAGACTAAAGATAAAAGAAAATAGTTTGAGAGAGTATAGAGAAGATAGACTTAAACTGTTCTACCCTTTTTAGGAAAAAATGGGTTCTTGATTTAAATGAAAGATTATCAAAGATAGTAGAGATCAAAGATAGCTAAAGTATTTTATTTAGAAAGTGCTGACTATGAGGTAAGAAGGAGAAATTTGTGTGACTTCTAAGATTATATAGTTTATGTAATTATGTAGAACACAGGTCAATAACTAAGACCCTCAAAGAGAAATTAAGGCTTGGGAAAGAATGTTGACTTGATATTGCATTCTCTTCTGTATGAGTGCAAGTTACATATCATAGGATGCCATTAAACAGAAATACAATGTCTAGAGTTTGAGAATCATGTTAGTGATGAAATTTGGAATCATGTTGGCTAAAATATGTTATCTCTAAGTAAAAATGTAGACTGATAAGAGAAATGCCCAATATGCACCTTGAAAAGCAGCATCAAGTTTTAATGCAACCAGCAAAGAATACTGAGTTAGATATCGAGATCTCTCACAAAATGGCAGCTAGCCATGTGCTAATGGTATTACAGAATTCAAAGAATAGAAACTTTGTAGAAGGAGAAGGTCAAAGTATAAGATGTCCAGATCAATTTAGTTAGGATTCTTTCATTGTCATCCACTGCAAGGCTACTTGTTTCAGAATCTAAGGTCAAATGCCATGACATTTAGCCTAGATATTTTAAGTAATACTTCAACCAAAAATATTCCAATTATCTCTAAGTTCATTAAAAAACAAACAGCCATTATGTACCCTTCTTTTCTACATTTATATTTATATGGTCCTATGTATTTTATTTTTATGAATTCTTTCCTTCAGTAGAGCTGAGATTTCTGAAGAATTGAAGTCATATGGGTAGGTTGTTTGCTTTGCAAGCCTTGGTTATTCAAAATTGAACTTAAAAGAAATGGAGAGGGGCCCGGGAGATAGCATGGCGGTAAGGCGTTTGCCTTTCATGCAAAAGGTCATCGGTTCGAATCCCGGTGCCCCATATGGTCCCCCGTGCCTGCCAGGAGCAATTTCTGAGCATGGAGCCAGGAGTAACC
>PVKC010026112.1:0-16240 GCA_004027635.1 Crocidura indochinensis | reverse complement strand
GGCTTTCCAGCTCCCTCATTCATTCACATGATTATGGTAGTTTTCTGTGTAGTTATTTCTATAACTGCACTCACCACTCTTTGTGGTGAGCTTCATGAAGTGAGCTGGAACTTCCAGCCCACCTCTCATTATCTCAGAGAATTGTTGCAAAAATGACTTTTATTTTTCTTAAAACCCATAGATGAGTGAGACTATTCTGTGTCTCTCTCTCTCTCTCCATCTGATATATTTCACTCAGCATGATAGATTCCATGTACATCCATGTATATGAAAATTTCATGACTTCATCTCTCCTGACAGCTGCATAATATTCCATTGTGTATTTGTATCACAGTTTCTTTAGCCATTCGTCTGTTGAAGGTCATCTTGGTTGTTTCCAGAGCCTGGTTATTGTGAATAGTGCTGCAATTAATATAGGTGTGCGGAAAGGGTTTTTGTATTGTAGTCTTCTGTTCTTATGGTATATCCCTAGGAGTGGAATAGCTGGGTTGAATGGGAGCTCAATTCCCAGATTTTGGAGGAATCTCCATATTGCTTTCCATAGAGGTTGAACTAGACGGCATTCCCAACAGCAGTGGATAAGAGTTCCTTTCTCTCCACATCCCCACCAGCACTGATTGTTCTCATTCTTTATGATGTATACCAATCTCTGTGGTATGAGATGGTATCTCATCGTTGTTTTGATTTGCATCTCCTTGATGATTAGTGATGTGGAGCATTTTTTCATGTGTCTTTGGCCATTTGTATTTCTTTTTTATCAAAGTGTCTGTTCATTTCCTCTCTCCATTTTTTGATGGGATTAGATTATTTTTCTTGTAAAGTTCTGTCAGTGCCCTGTATATTTTGAATAACCCCTTATCTGATGGGTGTTGGGTGAATAGTTTCTCCCACTCGGTGGGTGACTCTTGTATCCTGAGCACTATTTCTTTTGAGGTGCAGAAGCTTCTCAGCTTACTGTATTCCCATCTGTTAATCTCTGCTTCCACTTGTTTGGAAAGTGCAGTTTCCTCCTTGAAGATGCCTTTAGTCTCAATGTCATGGAGTTTTTTACCGATGTGTTTTTCTACATACCTTATGGTATCAGGTCTGATATCAAGGCCTTTAATCCATTTGGATTTAACCTTCGTACATGATGTTAACTGGGGGTCTATATTCGCTTTTTTGCAAGTGACTAACCAGTTCTGCCAGCGCCACTTGTTGAAAAGGTTTTCCCTGTTCCACTTAGGATTTCTTGCTCCTTGGTCAAAAATTAGGTAATTGTATGTCTGGGGAACACTGCCTGAGAACTCAAGCCTATTCCACTGATCTGAAGGTCTGTCTTTATTCCAATACCATGCTGTTTTGATAACTATTGCTTTGTAGTATGGTTTAAAGTTGGGGAGAGTAATGCCTCCCATTTTCCTTTTCCCTAGGAGTGCTTTAGCTATTCTAAGGTGTTTATTGTTCCAGATGAACTTCATAAGTGTTTGATCCACTTCTTTGAAGAATGTCATGGATATTTTAAGGGGATCACATTTAATCTATATAAGACTTTGGGGAGTATTGCCATTTTAATGATGTTAATCCTGCCAATCCATGAGCAGGGTATGTGTTTCCATTTCCGTGTGTCCTCTCTTATTTCTTGGAGCAGAACTTTATAGATTTCTTTGTATAGGTCCTTCATGTCTTTGGTCAAGTGGACTCCAAGATATTTGAGTTTGTGTGGCACTAATGTGAATGGAACTGCCTTCTTGACTTCCTTCTCTTCCCTGTCATTATTGGTGTATAAAAAGGCCATTGATTTCTGTGTGTTAACTTTTGTAGCCTGCCACCTTGCTATATGAGTCTATTGTTTCTAGAAGCTTTTTTGGTAGTGTCTTTAGGGTTTTCTAAGTAGAGTATCATGTCACCTGAAAACAATGAGAGCTTGAGTTCTTCCTTTCCTATCTGGATTTCCTTGATATCTTTTTCTTGCCTGATCACTATCGCAAGAACTTCCAGTACTATGTTGAAGAGGAGTGGTGAGGGTTCAGTTTTTGACCCATTTTGTCACTCTGGGTCTCTTAAAGGGTGCATTTATTCCATTAACATTGAGAGAGATAATTGTCATGGAATTTAGTGCCATTTTTGTGTAGAAGTTGGTGTGTTTGTTGGTCTGTCTTGTCTTAAATTAGATCTTTCAGTTTTTCTTTTAAGGCTTGTTTTGAGTCTGTAAAGTTTCTTAACTGTTGTTTATCTGTGAAGCTATGTATACTTCCTTCAAACCTGAAAGTGAGTTTTGCTGGGTGCAGTATCTTGGCAAAGCATTTATTTCATTGAGTTTTGTCACTACATCCCACCACTGCCTTCTGGCCTTGAGTGTCTCTTGTGACAGGTCTGCTGTAAATTTTAAGGATGCTCCCTTGAATGTAATTTCCCCATTGATCTTGCTGCTTTCAGTATTCTGTCGCTATCTGTGGGATTCATCATTGTGACTAGGATTGACTTGGAGTGTTTTTTCTGGAGTCTCTTTTAGCTGGTACTCTTCTGGCATGCAGGATTTGGTCACATGTATTCTTTAGCTCTGGTAATTTCTCTGTAATGATGTTCTTGACTGTTGATTCTTCCTGGAAACTTTCTTCCTGGGTCTCTGGGACTCCAATGATTCTTAAGTTGTGTCTGTTGAGCTTATCAAACACTTCTATTTTCATCTGCTCATATTCTGTCAGTAATTTTTCCATTGCCTGATCATTTGCTTTAAGGCTTTTTTACAATCTCTTCTGCTGTATGGAGTTGTTATACATCTCATCTTCCAGATCACTAATTCTACCCTCAGCTGCTGTTACTCTGTTGAAGAGTTTATCCATTAAGTTTTTTAATTCGTCTACTGAGTTTTTCAGACCTGCTATTTAACCTGATATTTTAGTTTGAAGTTTTCTGATTTATATCATATTCTCTTGATTCTTATTAGTGTTCTGTTCTATAATTTCTTTGAGTTATCTGAATATCCTCCATATTTCTTCTCTAAACTCCATTTCTGAAAGACTAACTAGGTTGTTGGCTGTTGTAGGGTCATCAAAGTTGCCATCTTCAATGTCTATGCTGATGTTAGTCTGCATAGTTTCCCCATTGTCACGCTTGTATTGTGGGTTTTTCTATGTGTTGTAGTGGTATTCATTGGCTAGGTGGAGTGCGCGGTTGGTCGCTTTACTCTGGTTTCACCTCTTGTGGTGGGAAGACTCACCTCAGGAGAAGCGAGCCCTCAGAGGATGGATGCAAGAGAGAATCAAAGTTCCCCGTCTGATGCAAGCAGCGGGAAGCCTCAAAATGTCTGCCTGCTTAAGAGGCCCAGCAGAGTCAGTTGTATCCACAGTCTCTGGGCAGGAAAGACTTGCCTCAGGAAAAGCGAACACTCAGGGGATGAATGCCAAAGAGAATCAAAGTTCCTCAAATCAAAGAAGCTCAATTTTGAGTTTATTTCGAACTCTCCAAACCATTTTAAATAGGGGTTGGACCATGAAGCATTTCCACCAGTAATAGAGGAAAGTTCTTCTCATCACAGCTCCTCCCACACAGATTGTTCTCAGTATTTTTGTTATGTGCCATCCTCACTGGTGTAAGATAATATCTCCTTGTTATCTTGATTTGGATTTCCCTAATGATGAATGATGATGAGCATTATTTTCATGTGTCTGTGGTCATCTATTGGTCTTCCTCAGAGAACTGTCTGAATGACTTTAAATAAGTTTTCTTTGGGAGTGAACTGATCTATTTACAGTAAAAGATAGGTTTAACAGGCAGAATAGAAGCTGAGGCATAGTTTCAAAATAGAGGGACTGGTAAAATGTATAAGAGGTGTTTTAATCTTCTTTCAGTGCTACTTACAAAGAAGTGAAGAGACCAGACTCAAGAGATATTGAGAACTCTTTATGGGAATACAATAGATCTTTTGATGAACAGTCAAATAAACCAAGATTACTTCATTCAATATGCCAAGTTGAAGGTTACAGTTCGAAAGAAGTAGAAATTAGGAACCACTGGAGTCAATAGACAAGATCACAAAGGTCTTTCTCCTGTCTATTGTCCACAGTAAAGATAAACACCATTGAGCAATGTTACATTAGGAGGTCCAGCTGGATATTTATTTGCAGTATTTTTGTTGAGAGAAAATGAATCTAAATACTAGCTTAGATCATTTCCCAGGTCCCATTATACTTAAAAAAATCTATGAACAACTGGCAAAGTCTTTATGACTCCTTTAAATCTTACTATACATCAGGTCTGTCTCTGATGATACTTGCCACTATATATCTACTGTCATCTGTCTCTCTATTTAAATATGCTTACTTCTTAACAACATTTCTTATTTCTATATTTCAATGAACTTGTCAGGTTACATTTTAATTATTTGTTTCTGTGTTCATAACCTACCTCCATAAGACTGTGAAGTCAGCCAAATGGAGGATCTGACCTGTAATGATTTCCAAGAATGTGTCACATGACTGGGTAGTTTTAGTGAATAAGCAGGCATTCAAATAGGAGAACTGCATTTATAAATTAAGAATCATGATTGCATAAGTAATTGTTTGTCATGAAAATAGAAGAGCTGATCCACTTGGGATTTCAGATTCATCAACGGAGATGTCTTGCTTCAACTTCTTTTTTTTCTAATTCATATTCTTTCCTTTCCCTTCTCAATTTACCACCTTCTACTGAACATCTCCAAAGTAATATCTCTTGCTTGTTACTCTCCATATTATAATCTGTTTCCCAGTGAGTGCAAACTGCAATCAAGAGGTCATATCCAGGGGCCTGGGAGATAGCATGGAGGTAAGACGTTTGCCTTTCATGCAAAAGGTCATGGGTTCAAATCCTGGTGCCCCATATGGTCCCCCGTGCCTGCCAGGAGCAATTTCTGAGCATGGAGCCAGAATAACCCCTGAGCACTGCCGGGTGTGACCCAAAAACCACAAAAAAAAGAGGTCATATCCAAAGAAAAAATTAATTAGATGAATCATTGTTTTAGTAGGCAGCTGAGGCTCAACTCTTGGAGACCCTCTAAAGAGTCTAGGAATTTTCCTCCCAGGAAGTAAAGCTGGTGTTGTGTTCATTCATTGCCTTAGAGTTGTATTTGTGCATGCAAGCACCTCCTACACATTTAAGTCATGTCTGAGCAGAGGCTCAGGAGCCTCTGGAGTAAAGGATACAGAGAACTTGGATTGGGCATAGACCAAAATGATATGGATCTGTCTGTCTGCACGTGCAGTTCTGAAACCAAGTAGAATGAGAGGATAAAAACTAGAATGCCACAAGAACTTACTGTTTTTATCATTTCTCTTTTGCTTTGGTATGATGTTCCTGTCCAAAAGGATTATTATTGTCCTTTGGAAGACTATGTAAAACTCAACACACACTTGTGAACAGAAACTGGGAATGTCTTTTTATAAGGGGAACAGGAGATATTACCTGTTCTTTAATAGAAAATGTAGGATTTTAATATTCAACACCTCAGTGGGAAATACAAGTCTCAGTTTCTCTAACTGACAGTTCCTAATGATAGCAATAAACCAAGGTGCCCCCATTGGCCAAACAGATGTTCTGAGTTGACAAAGTGGGACCATATATTGCCCCAGTTGCTCCTGCTACTGTGCTTTATAATTGCTCAATACTATTTAAAAGACCTGAGCTATGGTGTTCATGTGCTTTATTGCCAAAGAAATAGATGTACAGACAAGGATAAGATACTGATAATGTGCAGATGAGGTAAATAGGGGTCCTAACTGCTTTACTTTAAAGTAAGTTCAGAATGAATTGGCACGGAAGGAGGTAGTTTGGGTGGAGGGAGGAGATAGAGAAAGAAGTAATTAAAGTTAATTGCCCTGGTTACTATGACAGCAACCCAGAACAAGCAAAGTTAGACACACATTCAAGGTGAATCTCAAGCAGAGCTATGTGCTTTCCTTCACCAAGAAGCTGGGAACAGTTATTTAACAAGATTAAATTCCATTATTAACCCACATTATTTCACTTTACTCTTTGCTTAATTCAGGACTATAATAGCACAGGTATTATCAAAACCCTAAGATCTCTTGTCTAGATTTGCATTGGCTATTCTTTCAGGATGGCAAATCAGGTGGTATCTTACATGTGGTCTCTCAGAAGCTGTAACTAGAATAAAGGATTCAAGTGCAAGTAAAAGTATTGGAGGGAGGGATTTAACAAATTACCAGTAGGTATAGGATGCAAAGCAGGAAAGATATCTACAAAAGGCTATTCTGGAAGCAAGTTTCCACTATAGACAACTTGAGCAGTCTCGTAGAGGACTCTGACTAATTTAGAGCATATGCTTTAGAATTATCCTGGTTAAGTCATGAGGGTGAACTGAGGTATTGGTCTGTACCAATTTTCAATCTTGGTTGAAAGCTAATCCTTGAATAAATTAATTCCCTGGCACTTCTATGGTTGCATTAGCCAACAAAATGGAAACCAGTGTGATATGCATCACTTTCAAAAACATGAAATTCGGGGCCCGGGAAATAGCATGGAGGTAAGGTCATCGGTTCGAATCCCGGTGCCCCATATGGTCTCCCGTGCCTGCCAGGAGCAATTTCTGAGCATGGAGCCAGGAGTAACCCCTGAGCACTGCTGGGTGTGACCCCCCCAAAAAAAAACAAACAAAAAAAACCAAAAACATGAAATTCTATTGTTGTTTATTTGTCATCGGGTTTTCCTATTTGGCATGGTGGGAGGAAGGCAATTCTGGGAAACCTTGAACACCATCAGTTGAAGAGGGAAAACCCCCAACAGGAAAGAAAGAAAACCTGGCAAAGAACTCCCTATCCCACCAACTGCCCTATCTAAAATTTTGTGAAATTTTTTGTAAAAGTGAAATAAGATTAATATCTGTTCTTTTAAATTCTACCATAAATACAAACATCTCACTCTTGTTTTAACTCAAATCTCATTGATAACTAGTGAGATTAAACATTGATCCATGCATATTTCAAGTCTTTTCCATTTTGAGGGTAGAAAAGAGTCACCGTATCAATGAAATCAAATCCCCTGCTCTTGCCTGAATAAAAATCATGTTTTCATCCCCAACACACATAGTCACACCACGACATTTCTCCTTCCTGAGATTCCCAGAGTTTAATCTCCAGCACAGGGTGGTCCTGAGCACTTCTAAGAGCAACCCTCGAATAAGGCTCAGCTGCATCCTGAGAACCCCAGTGTGGCAAAGGGAAAGGAACATTTTGGGGGGAGGAAAACTTTGAAGACACCCAGAAACCAAGCAATGGCTGGAAGAGGTGGAGGGACGGTGTGGAGGAGGAGCCACTGTGAAAAGCGGAAGCTCGGTCTGAGCACCTGTTCTGTTCTGGGGAACACTAGAGCTGGCAGGATCAGGATGCTCTGTTGACTCTGTTGACCACAGAAGATTTCAAACCATCATAAATTCCCACTCTTCTCTATTATCTATTCTAGAGGCTAACCTGGACATCCCCTGGTTTGCATTTATCCTGCTCCTATCATTACTGGTAGGTGATCTGATGGGGGTCCATGTGTACCCCTCTTCTCTTAACAAGAAATGCTTTCTCTTTCTTTTTTATATATATATAATTTTTATTTTAGTCATATTGGCTTACATGTTGTTGACAATCATATTTTAGGTACAAATTAACATAAAATTGGGGGAACTCCCATCACCAAATTGTCCTCCCTCCACCACTATTCCCATCCTACTTTCCATATCCTGTTCCCTAACCCCCGAGGTTGCTAAAGCAAGTGGTCCTCCTTGTGTCTAGCTTACTACTTAGTGGTCTTACACCTGTTTGGTCTTGGTTACCCCCTTTTTCCCCCCTGATTGGGAGGCAGGAATAGTTAGTTCAAGTTATGTAGTTTTGTTTGAAAAAGAGAAAATTAATAACCTGGAGAGAGAGGGAAAAATTAAAAGAGAAAAAAGATAAATAAAATAAATAAATAAAGGATTAAATACTCCGGGAATGGGTCGTCCTTGGTTTGAGAAACAAAATATCCAGTGAGCATTGAAAAAAAAGTGCCATATAAAGGTCATAGTTTTGAGATAGAAATGTGGCAGTACACATAAGAAAAGAAAAGAAGAAAATAAATAAGTAAATATAAATAGAGATATCCACTTCGATAGCCAAATCACAATAATGAGATCAACAAAAGATAGATAAGCAAATAATAATAGTAAAAAAAAGATTGTTTTGTGCTTGGTTTTTTTTTCCCTCCTGCAGATGCACAGTAAATATTGGGGTCATTTGAAAAGGAATTTCCTTTGCCTAAGAGATACAGGGTTTCTCCACCCTTGCCATATATTGTGTCTCTTTCTTCTCTCCTCATATAAGGGAGATTCTTATGCAGAAGTGATGAACTCTTGAAGGTTGGTTTCAAGAACTCTCCTCTCACAGACTGACTGGGTGAGGAGTTAACTAATGCTATACAAGAATCCCCTACCCTTTATTCTGTAACAGAGAAATGCAAGTTGACTTCTACTTTCTTTTTCCCTGATGAATTGTTTCCCAGAAATCCAGATGCCTCAATGAAAAATCACACCTTCTTTGGAAATTCCCCAAGGATCAGAAGAGGCATTTGAATCACAAATGTTAATCATGTTTAATTTATTTTCAGGAGACTCCAAACATACATGAAATCATTAGCTATGAATACAAAAACGTGAGGGGAAGAATTTCCTATAACTTAAGTGTCTCCATCTCAGCTCTGATTCAGTTGAATCCACAATTATACAGAATGTGGAGTTACCCGTGGGAATTATCGTCTATTATTATTCTCCAGGCTTGAGTTTTTCTCAGCACCCAGAAATTCTTACGCCCATGTCAATCTCTTTGCTCCCTTGACCATATTATGTCCAGCCTCTAGTCTCTTTCTAGGTCTTAACCTATAGTATATCTCCAGAGCAGTGTTTATCACTCACAAGAATAAAGGGTTGTTTTGTGCAGGTCCCAAGGTTCTCTGAGAATGGAAGAGAAAGTCCAGGTAACTCCTCTCTCCTTTCAAGATTGAAGATGTGAATATCCCAGTATTCTACTCAGAATAAACCCAGAAACAAAATCTGCAAAAATAGAATTCAGATAACCCTCATGGAGACTGAAAGTACTTAATCAGTCAAAGTCCCTATAAGAAATAAATTCACCCTGGATGGTAAATGAAGAATCCTTCAGAAACTCTGAAAGTGTCCTGGACTTCCTGCCAATGCCTAAATCAGAACCACCCAGAGAGCTCGCTTCCCTGATAGTGAAAAATTTGTACTTTCCAAAAAGTTATGTTTTCAAGAGATGTTTCTAATGGAAGCTGCTGAAGCTAGACTGGAGACTAAACTTTAAGAACCCCTAATTTACATAGTTAATAATTGAAAACCATTCTAAGACCTGAGCACGAACCAGAAGTAAACCCTAAGACTAGTTAGTGTGGCTAGACTAAAGGTCAGTGTGGATCAATCCCTCACCAAAGAATAAAAATTATGAGGAGGTGGTGTAAGCCTATGATGGAGTATTATTCAGCCATAAAAATAAATGAAAAGTTAAAAAATGAATAGAATATAAATGAACCCTGAGCATTGAGCTAAGTGAAGTCAGGCATAAAAGTTCACAGATTGATTCCTTTCACTGGAGGAACATGGGGATGTGGGTGTGGGAAGCTGCTGAGACTGAATCCAAAGCCTCAAATATATAAGGTAAGTAATTTTCCACTAAGTAATAGTTCCATTCCCTGTTTTTTAATTTAAGGCAATTACTAGTATATATTTAATAGGATTCCTCAAGTACCACCAGAAGTAAACCCTAATCACAGAGACAGAAAGAAGCCCTGAGAATATTCAGGTCTGGCCCAAACACCAAAAATCTAAAAATCTAAAATAATAATAATAAACTATCCATAGTAGGAAAATCTATAGAGGCATAAAGCAGAGGAGTATTTTCCAGAAGAGAATGAAAAAAAGGGAAACAAATACTTAATGGGTGCCTACAGATATTCTCAGAGTGATGAGAAGTTGTAGAGAATTTGTGCAACATTGTGAGTGCATTAAAGCTCACTGAATCATACATTTAAAAATTACTTCTACTGGGAATGTGGTTCAGCACTAAAGCAAGCATTTTCCTGGGTTTGATCCCCAGCACCAAAGAAAAATAGTGATTTGTTGTGATTTATTTGAATTTAACTTCAAGACATAAAAAGGGGAAAGGAGAGACTGGGATGGGAAGGAGGGAGAATTGGGACATTGGTGGTGGGAATGCTGCACTGGTGATTGGCTGTTCTTTACGTGACAGAAACCCAACCACAATCATGTTTGTAATCAAGGTGTTTAAATAAAACATTATTTAAAAAGGGGGGAAGGAGACAAAAAGACAACTAGAAACTAGTTGAAGCATAGGTGTCATCACCATCTGAAGAAGAATAAAGAATGTATAGGGACACAGTTAATAAATTCAATGAGTTGGAACCTTGAGAGAGGGAGTACCCAACAAGCAGTGACAGGCAAGAGTGAAGAGACACAGCAGCTGAGGTGGAGAGGAAAGAAACAGAGGTCCCAGTCTCTGGGGGTCAGGTTCAAAGGTATGGAGCACAGGCACTGCATGCAGGAGCGCCAGACTCAATTTCCAATCCTAACTGGTCCCCTGCACCACTCCAAGAGGTTCTATGACCACTACCAAAGAATAAAAAATAAACCTACCCACATATCCCCCTTCCCTCTTATCTCCTTTCATTGGCCAACCTTAAGCAGGAACTAAAGTAATTCAGAGCCTGAGACTGAGCAAGGCCCAGCGGACACAGGTCAGTGGGCAAGTCACATACAGATAGAGCATGTTGCACTGGCCAGAAGGACAGGGATGGTCTAACCATGGTCTTAACTGACTTTTTTTCAAAAGTTTAATAAATTCTCATAGCAAAGATGTACATTGCAAGAAACTCTCCCGGGCCTACCTGGGAGTCCTTTCTAAGAAAACAGGGACAGAAATATTGGGAGCTGACCACAGAGCCTAAATCAGAAAATAGAACAAGCTTTAATTATAGTCACTTAGAGTCATCTTCAAGCATCTCTGAACTCTGAACCTTCCTGTACCACAGGTCATTCACCCTAAAAAACAGTTATGGATATTACCACTGCATCATTCCTGGGGTCTGCTGCTCCCACCCCTCCTGTGCCTTCTGAGAAGGAAGAAATGACCAAGAGCAACTCGAAGCTGAGATCAGAAGGTCAAGCTGAGATCAAGGGAGGGATCCATAGACCTGGAGATTCCCCAGGGTGCTGACACCCCTGATCTCACCCTGGAAGCCTTCCTGACACCATGCTTTACATACAAGCTTACAAAAAGACTACCAGATTAACCACAAGAACAATATTCATCTTTCTGACAACAACCTTCTGTATGTGCACAGGCAGACACATGCGTGCATGCGCGCGCGCGCGCACACACACACACACACACACACACACACACACACGAATGCAGAGCCTCTCATATTGCAAGAAGGAGATGTCATTGAGAACTGTCTCCGGCTGCTATAGAGGCTGTCGCTGCTGGTATTAAAAGACCACCCTCCCTGGTGCCAACCCTAATTAGCTGTTGTGTTCTATTGAAGACCCCATCAAACAAAACCACAGGGGGTGTCTTCACACACCATTGCTTTTCATTGGCTCTGAGTTAGCAAGAAAACACATAAAATCTCATTAGTGGGGAGAGGGTGTTTTGGACTACAGACTGCAAGAGCAGTGTAACCAGGCTCCAGGGGAAAGGCCCTCCTCACCTCACCCCCACCCAGACTGTGCAGCCACCAGTCTATGGATCTCGTTCCTCAAGATGGTTTTTTAATTCCAGGTTTAAGAGTTTTGATTTATTAAAGTTTTTAAACTTTAACCTCATGGATGAATTTCTCAGTCAACATTGATGAATTTTCCCCATCTATTATCATGCTTTAATGTGACATGGCTATTGCAAAGCACTTAGGCCTCCAACTTAGTTCAGAAATAGAGAGAAATATAGGGAAATATTCAGAATTGTGCACAAACACACACACCTAAATTTTTGTCACATGTTTTGAGAGGAATAAGGGAAAAGAAACAGAACAAAATTATAAACAGATTCTGTCTTTCCTGCTTACTTCGCTTAGGAAACTTAGTCTTCAAAACTCAATTAAACCCAATATATAAACCATCTTTCCTATGGTCTTCCCTATTCCATCTGTCCCTCTATGAGTTTATGATTACACTTTTACACTATTATAACTTCTATTCACATCTTTCTCTTCTAACATCTGCCAAATAGCTTATTTGTGTCTACTCTTCTCCCAGAATGTCCCTTGGCTCCTGTTCCACAATTGGTGTGAAATGAATACTTATTGAATCAGAGAGGTTAGATTTAAGTTCTAGCTCTTTTTTGAAATCTTCACCTTTTGATACCTGTTCCTTTGGTAAGACCAAAAATTTCCTTCTCTGTTTAATACTGGTTGAGATATACCCTAGGAAACTAAAACACACCATGCAGAAAATCCCTCTGCATTCCTATCTTCATCAAAGCACTATTTACAATACACAGAATCTGGAAACAACCCAAGTGCCGGAAAAACTGTGGTACATCTACACAATGTACAACTATGCAGCTATTAAGAAAAATGAAGTTGTGAGATTTGTTTATACTTGGATATATATGCTCAGTGAAATGAGTCAGAGGAAGAGGGATAGACATTGGATAATCTCATTTATTTGTGGGATATAAGAAAAAAGATAGAATGGTAATGATATCCAGAAACAATATAGATGAGGGCCAGAAAAACCACTCCATGGTAGGAAGCTTGTCACAAATAGTGGATCAGTTGAGGTAGAGAAGACTCTACCCTACTGTCATAGTTGAATGTTCATGATAACTGAATGATAATTGAAACTGATCACTCAGACAAAAACAAGATGCTAAAAGGGAATAAAGTAATATACATGATACATACTCCTACATTAACAATAGTGTAAATCACAGTGTCAAAAAGGAAAAAACTTGAAAAGAGGCAGAGAGATGAGCAAATTGTATGCCAAGAGGGAGGCAGGGGTAGGGTGGAAGAGAGTGGGAGGGAAACTGGAGACACTGGTGAATGAAATGTGCACTAGAGAGGAGTGATATACATTCTATGATTGAAACTCATTGGTTAACAATTTTGTAACCACCTAAATAAAGTTAAATTTAAAAAAAGACTGTTGATGTCTTTTTTTAAGGTTTGTCAGCAATTGTTTTTAAATATTTTGCTGGCCCCTCATTGGGTGCACATATGTTTAAGAGTGTGATTTTTTTTTCCTGTTGTACATATCCCTTAATTATTACAAAATATCCATCTTTGTCCCTTATAATTTGGTTTTTGTTTTTTGGGTCACACCCAATGATGCTCAGGGGTTACTCCTATCTCTATGCTCAGAAATTGCTCCTGGCAGGCTCGGGGGACCGTATGGGATGCTGGGACTCGAACCACAATCCTTCTGCATGTGAGGCAAACACCTTACCTCTATGCTATCTCTCCGGCCCTGTGTCCTCTGATATTAATATGTTCACTTCAGCTTTTTTAAGGGAGTTATTTGCTTTGATGATTGTCTCATGGCCTTCAGCTGACTGATCAGTCACCATTTCACCCCAGCCGTGCCCACACAGGTGGGTCCGAAGTGGGGTGAAGGGAATGCTAGTCAGTGACTAGCACAGGTCAGGGCCCACAGGTCAGGACCATGGCAGCCCAGACAAACTTAAAATAGAGCATTTCCGGGGCAGTGTGGTGGTGCTAGAGACAAGGTATCTGCATTGCCAACGCTAACCTAAGATGGACCGCTGTTCGATCCCCTGGCGTCCCATATGGTCCCCCACAGCCAGGAGCGACTACTGAGTGCATAGCCAGGAGTAACCCCTGAGCATTACTGGGTGTGGCCCAAAAAACCAAAAAAAAAAAAAAAAGAGCATTTCCCTCTTTCACATAAGTCCTTTTTTAAGAAACTGTGCAGGCACACTTTACCATTATTCCATAATGCCCATAATTATAGTTTATCTCTAGGAAAGGAAACAGGATGAGCAAAATCGCTGGATAATAATACACAGTATATCTCCACATACGGTGTTCATTACCATATCATGTATTTTCTAGAATTCTTATACACAATCTATTCCAGGTATCCTTTCCCCAGTAAAGCAAAGATTACCCTCACCAAATAGGATTGGACCAGATAATGGAAAACACTTGCTGACTTTAATTATTTCTTCTTTCTCTCTCCCCACTCTCTTTTTTTTTTTAACTTTTATGTCCCATTTCACCTGGGCCTGCTTTTTAATTGTATCTCATGGATCGATTGCCATGAGTATATATGTTCACCATACCAATGGCTGGTCTAATGTTTATCTGTAATAGATATAATATCAATTTCATGGGATAGTCTCCCCATCTAGTGCTCATTATCATGTCACTTGGTTATTTAGACTTGAAAACTATGATTGTTTTTAAGAATGCACCACATACAACTTAGGCTATGAAGCCTTTCTTCAGTCTAGTTCAACTTTACCAAACATGATCAGCCTAAAAGAAAAAGTGGGAAGGGAAAAATCTTTTACAATAGACTTGCCAGCTTTACTTTTTCTTTTTTTTTCCCTTCTTTAAGTGTTTTGTCCCATATCACCTGGGAAAGCTTTTCAAAAGTAACCCATGAACTCTAGCTGCCAGATGTAGGCACATGAGTGTAAGTGTAAACCATACCAATGCCAATCTAATATCCGTCTGTAATAGACATGTCTACATAGTATAGTGTCCTCCTCTCTATTATAGATAACCCTTTCATCCCCCATTTTGCTTTTTTTCTTCCCCACTTATCACCTTACAAATCCTTTGCAAGCCCTTCATGTTACTTCACTTTTAATCGTGTTTTTTACTCTCAGTCCTTAACTCCTCATGAAGCAGAAAATTCTCCCCAGCCCAGCCAGATGCTAACCAGCTCCCAAAGCGAAAAATATAGATTCTCAGCATGAGAAGAAACCGACAGTCTGTTGCTATCGATTGGCTCCTGGTGGCCCCTCTCGCTTCACCTCCCTTCACCATGTACTTTTGCTTGCTACCAGATTTGATTCCTGAGAAACCCTCTGCTTGAGGACAATTTCTGATATGGGACTTTTGGGAGCCATTTTCCCTAGATTCTACAAAATCAAATCACAGGCTAAAGCTGCGCCCCGGATCTTACCCTTTCCCCACCTATTTCAAAAGATTTAAAGAGGACACACGAATTTCCTTTGAATATCTCTTTAGATATACTCCTTCAATAGGCATAATCATTATCGAATATCTTCTTATGTAGTGGCAACTTTCCCTATTCTCTGGATCAATTCAATACAAAATACTAGTAGACAAATCTCTGTTCAGAGTTCATGTAAGCAAAAGACTCTGGAGATTGTTGGTCTTGACACCTCGGCTCCCCAAATGGAATCGTAATATCTTGTGGCAATGTCCCTTTTTGCATAGGCACATTAAAATGGGAAAAGTTAATAGATGCAAACAAGTTCTTATCTAATAGAGATAGGAACACAAAAAATTTTATACTGCAGTGGGACCTTACACCCTAAACACTTGGCATAGTGACTTGGCTTAGACTCCATTTCAGGGGTCCTCAAACTTTTTAAACAGTTCACTGTCCCTCAGATCATTGGAGGCCGAACTATAGTAAAAACAAAAACTACGAACAAATTCCTATGCACACTGCATATATCTTATTTTGAAGTGAAGAAACAAAATGGGAACAAATACAGTATGTGGTCCGCGGGCCGTAGTTTGAGGACCACTGCTCCAGTTGATTGGACATTGACTATCCCTGAACCATGAATACTACCTACAGAAACAAACATGGTTTTCAACATCAGCACCAAGAACATAAATTCTACCAAGGAACACCCCACTACCACCATGGCACTGACTTACTCCAAAGACAGTTCTCAAGTCACCCTGACAACCGGGCAACAGCAACAGTCTTTTTTTAGGGCAGAACTCTCTGCAATGCTAACTGATGGTTAGATGGAACCAGAAGACACTACACACCACCTGACTTCAACATAGGACCTATGCATAGGACCAGGATCTATAACTACAGTTACCTGACAACAACAACTGTGATGGTGAAGAGCTGACCACTGAGAATGACTATGGGGTTGGACAACCTAGTAAGCCTGGAGTCTTGAGTTGGTCTTATGCCAAAATACTTCGGAGGTAAAATCTCCTGGGGTTTTTTGTTTGTTTTTTT
>PVKC010026111.1:0-16242 GCA_004027635.1 Crocidura indochinensis | reverse complement strand
CTTCTATTTTCATCTGTTCCCATTCTTTGTCTATTTTTTCCACTTTCTGTTCGTTTGTTTTAAGTTTTTTTCCCAATCTCTCCCGCTGTATGGAGTTGTTATGTATCTCATCTTCCAAAGCACCAATTCTATTCTCAGCTTCTTCTACCCTGGTGTTGAGGTTATCCAATTTTCCATTCAGTTCATTTACTGAGTTTTTCAGGCCTGTTAGTTGACATGTTATTTCAATTTGGAATTTTGTGATTTCTGTCATCATATTTTCTTGATTCTTATTAGTGTTCTGTTCAAGTCGGTCCATGGTTTCTTTGAGTTCTTTCAGCATCTTCCATATTGCTTTTCTAAAATCCTTATCTGAGAGATTGATTAGTTCGTTGGTCGTTGTCTGGTCATCAGAATTGTCATCTTCATTCTCTATATCTGACGCTGGCCTGCGTTGTTTGCCCATTGTCACACTTGTATTGTGTGTTTTTCTACATGTTGCAGTAGTGTTCATTGCCTAAATGATGTGTGCAGCCACACTCCTCTGGTTCCGCCCTTTCTGGGTGTGTCGATTTGTCTACAAGGTAGTGGAGTCCTCCGTGAATGAGGCCTCTCAAAGGATCAAATCTTGGGCCTAGGCACACAGCAGAGAAGATAGTCCAGATAGAAATGTTGGGCTTCAGTTGTCCAGCACAGTCCTTAGTGTGATTTTTTTTCTCTTCTTGTTGCGACGTTATTCTTTCCTCAGAAAGAGTGCGCGGCCGCGTATCATAGTGCCACGCTTTTTTTTTGGAGCCAGTATGGCCCACTCCCATGAGGTCCAGAGGACAGCAGACGAAAGATAAACACAAAGAAAAGACAGAACTCACAGTTCTTTGCAGTCGACCCCACTAGGTAGGCGTGATTCGAGAGATTCCCAGCCTGATGTCACAAACAGGGGACCTTGCTTTTGCACAGTACTTGAATCTTGCCAGTTTTCACTGTAATGGAATGTTCCTGGGCGTTCCTGTCCTAGAATGGATCTAGTTCTTTGCAGTTGGCCCCACTAGGCAGGGGTAGATTCGCAGAGATTCCCAGCCTGATGTCACAAACAGGGGACCTTGCTTTTGCACAGTCAGATTCTTTTTTTTTAAGATCTCTTTTTTCACTTTCATTATTTGAGAAGAGGTTCTGGTTCCTTTTCTTCCACATAGTGGGCCAAGGTCTGGTGTATTCAGTTAAGAATTTTTTCAATTTAAAATTGGGAAAGTGATGCCTTTCATATCTTCTTCCTGTGGGTGGCTCTTGGTTCCTTTTGGTGGGTATATATTGTTCCAAATGAATTTCAGTGGTGTTTGATCCATTTCTTTGAAGAATATCATGGGTATCCTTAGAGGAAGGAATTGTATTAAATCTGAACAATACTTTGGGAAGTATTTTCATTTTAATTATGTTAATCTGTTCTATCCATGAATGGGTATGTGTCTCCATTTTCTATATCCTTTTATTTCTTGAAGCAGAGTTTTGTATAGGTACTTCACTTCTTTAGTTAACTCCAGTGTACTTGGGTTTCTGTGACACTAATATGGATGGGATTGTTTTTTTATAGGAAGGTCATTGATTTTTGCATGTTAATTTTGTAGCCTGTTACTAGCTGTATTATCTATTGTTTCTAGAGTCTATAGGGTTTTCTAAGTAGCATGTCATCTGCAAACAGTGAGATCTTGACTTTTTATCTAGGGTTATGCCCTAGGAACATAAAAACACAATACAAAAATACCTTCTGCACACCTATATTTATTGTGGTGCTATTCACAATAGCCAGAATCTAGAAACAACCCAGGTGCCCAACAACAGATGAGTGGCTAAGGAAACTATGATACATATAAACAATTGAATACTATGCAGCCATCAGAAGAGTTGAAGTCATGAAATTTTTCTATACCTGATAAACAAGGAAACTATTATTCTGAGTGAAATAAAAAATAAGTAAAGGGAGAGAGACAGACACAGAATAGTCTCACTCTTTTATGCACTTTAAGAAAAATTAAAAAAAGACATTACTGCAATAATACCCAGAGAAAGTAGAGATGAAGTCTATAAGGACCAGCTCATGATATGAAGCTTACCACAAAGGGTGGTGAGTGCTTGGGCCAGAGCGATAGCACAATGATAGGGTGTTTGCCTTGCATGCAGCAGATCCAGGATGGACCTTGGTTTGTTCCCCACCATCCATATAGTTCCCCAAGCCAGGAGTGATTTCTGAGCACATAGCCAGGAGTCATCCCTGGGCATCACCAGGTGTGGCCCCCCCAAAAAAAAGAAAACAAAAAAATATACAAAACAGTGTGGTAAGTGCAGTTAGAGAAAATAACTACACTAAAAACTATCATAACAATGAAGATGAGTTAAAGAATTACAATGCCTGTCTCAAATGTAGGTGGGGCTGGGGGATGAGGGAGATGGGGGTATTGTTGGTGGGAATGTTGCATGGGTGAGGGAGGCTGTTCTTTTTATGTTGAGGTCCAATGCAGACTTGTTTGCAATTTTGAAGAATAAAATAAATAAATAAAAAGTCCAGTACAGCAGCTCAACTTAGAACCCTGGAAATAAACTTTTAATAAAAGGATATTTTCCTTGTTGTATTGAGAAAGCAAATATTAGCACAGTTAAATAAATTTTCAGTCTAAAGAAGTCATCCAAACCATATTTGATCCCAAGTACATTTAATTCCACTACAGCTGAATGCTTTCTGACAGGGTAAAGATCTGATATCTTTTCCAGATATTCTTCTAAACCAGATTTGGAACTGGTGCTCCTCAAAACACAGTGTGTGCAAACTCCATTCTCAAATCACCTGCATTCAAACCTAGGGTGTGGAACTTCTTTTCCTACTTTATGGTCTACTTCATCTGGGAGTGATACATATCTGCTACTCAGGGTAATATTTCTACTTTTTTCATACCACTCAATGGTTACCTACAGCCCCCACTATGTGAGGTTTATCATTTCTACCTTTAAATTATAGAATGTGGTCCTGGGGTTGCCTGTTGCTTGGGATTATTAGGGCCACACGTATATATTTTTTTTATTTTTGTCTTCTTTTTCTCTCTCTCGTTCCTTCTGAAAATTTTTATATTCTCCTTAGAGTCAGTATGATCCATGAATAATACTTTTAATTCTAAATAAATTGAGTCTGTATGCTTCCTCAAGAAATCAATCAATCAATCAAGCAGTTAATCCAAAATGTCAATACCTGATTTTTTTTTTTTGCTTTTTCGGCCACTCCTGGTGACTTTCAGGGGTTACTTCTGGCTAGGTACTCAGAAATTGCTTCTGATTTGGGGGAGCATATGGGATGTCAGAGGATCAAACCACTCGGTTCTAGGTTAGTGCTTGCACCATCACTCCCGCCCCTCTGATTTCTTTTTTCATTTAGACCACCCAATAGCAATACTATATTACCTTTCCCACCTCAGTTAGATTATAGCTGGAAAAAAGACCTCAGCGGGCAAATCGATTAATTTTTTAGATTTAAGATATATACACTTGAAGATAACATGTTGCTAAAGTTTAGGGTTATAAACTTGGGTTGCTAAGTTTCATGTTATGTTCATATATATAAAAAGTTTCATATACTAGAAATATATTTCCTATAGTAAGCTATAAGTCAGAAATAATCACATCACATCAAAATTTAAGCCTCTGGATGAAATTCATTGGATTTCTTAGTTCTTTAATCCTGCATTTCCCCCTCATAAATTAGTTTGAGTTGAGTATATAACACTTAAAACCCATTCCTAGTTTATGTGAAATAGACCAAAAGGTATATATAAATAAAATATGAATCTCTAGAGAAATGGTATTTCTAACTTCACTGAAGTCAACCTTGTACTTCAGAGCAAAGGATTTGAGTTATGTATTGCTTTTCTTATTCTTCACATTATCCTTGGCTGATAATAATCACTCCCATGGCAACTTTTGCCACCATTATTCAAAATTAATCTTTCTCTTTACATCATTCTTGTAGTTTTGATCTTCTTCAATTCTAATTAAAATGCTTGTGCAGCATTCCAATTGGATGTTCGAAGGTACCTCAAATTCAATGAGTAAAGATTTGCATTAATGATCATTTCCCCCGAGATAACAACTTCTTTTCTCTATGAAATGAACTGTACATTTCTTAGATTTGATGCCAAAATTATGGGCATTCTTTTGATACTTCCCTTTCTCTCAAAACCTTCTTTCACTGCATCAAATGATTTATGTTGTCTAGTTTCCAAATATATAAGAATAACATGGAATTTACAGAGTAATTCACAACTTTCTATTATTCACTTTGACTATTAAATTTTTATCAGCTTTTTATTTGGGATTTTATGTGCTAGTCATTAAACTTCTTTCCCTCCTTCAAACAACATCCTAACTTCTCTTTTGCTCCAGAATTCTCTACAAATTGGTTATATTTTATATTACTTACCTTATACCTCTTTACACCCCCCCCCCCAGTAAATGTCTATTCATTCTCTAAAATTCAATTGAGATGTTTCTTTTTTGGTTTGGGGGCCACACCCAGAAGTGTTCAGGGGTTACTTCTGGCTATCTGTTCAGAAATAACTCCTGGCAGGCATGGGGACCATATGGGACGCTGGGATTCGAACCAACCACCTTAGGTCCTAGATCGGCTGCTTGCAAGGCAAATGCCGCTGTGCTATCTCTCTGGCCCTGAGATGTTACTTTTTTAAAAAATGATAAACTACTTTATTTAAAAACCAGCGTTTACATAGTTATTTATAACAAACATGTTTTTGCCACTTCATGTTCCAACACCAAACTAACCACCAATATAAAAGTCGAGGGACTTTTATCCTCAAATTCCCACCCATTGTGATACCTGTCCTCTTGACAGGGGTGAAATGATATACTTCATAGTGGTTTTTCACAGGAGTTTGTAAAATATTAAAAATTAAAAAATATTAAAATATTAAAAAAGAAGTACAGCCAAAAGGAAATTTGTAAAAATTTTATATCTTACAATGAAGTTATTAGGTCATTATCAGATGATTTACTAAGTTATTTGTTGCTAGTTGATCTTTCTGTTATTTGTTTTGTTTATGAACATTAGATGGCTTTGAATTCACATTGACATCTAAATTTTCTTTTCTAATTGGAATGACAGTATTTAAAAATTTGGAGTTGTTGCATAGCCGTATTTGTGGCCATGTGGTCCAAGAATTCCAAACTCTGTGGCTGATATTGCAGCATCTTTAGGTAGTGGGTTAGGCTGCCAGATCTTCTGGAAGTATAAGGAGTTGGGAGAAGAGTGCCCATACTCACTTCAACAAAGTCCTAGTCATCTCAGTCCAAAAAAGTTAGTCAATGGAGCTGTCTGAATGCAGATTTGCTGACTGCAGTGTTTTTGGCTGCCAAGGCTTCTGGAAGTATGATAAGGTGTGGGAACTCTAGAAAAAGTCCTGGTGATATCAGCCCAAATCTGCCATCACTGCAGACATCAGTGGTTAAATGGTGAACCTGAGTCATTGGTGAAGTGGCAGTTGTGGGTAGTGGATGCAGCTAGCAAGTCTTTTGCAGTCTTGGCCTGCCCTATCCTCCTGAGATTGCCTTTTATTCAGCAAAGAAAGACTGTTGTATTGCAAAGACCCAAGGTTCCAGGCCCACTGCTGCAAGGCTCACAGAGGCCTGTGGGGCCAAACTGCTGGGTGGAGCCTCATGTCCATGTGGGGATGCCAACATGTAGCAACCACCTACCCAGGACAGAAAGAGAAGAGAGAAGTGAAAGCCAAGTATACTTGTATTCTTCCTAGAATCTGAAACCTGCCACTGCTGCCCAGGATTTTCTGAGAGATAGGGAGAGATGAATGGAAATTCACTGGCCAAACGTGTCCAGGAGAGACCCTGTACAAAAAAGAAAAAAAAAACGGGATAGATGAAATACAGGCAGTATCTCCCTCAATATTTTATCTCCAGCCCCTTGCAAGTCAGGAGGCACTACCCTGGTCACTATGCCCCCCCTCCCCCGTAAGAGTTCAAAGCTTTCCTTTATACTGGCAGGACAGGGGCATGTTCATGGGCGTGTTCAGGAGGCCTGTCCAACAGGCCTGTCTTGGTAGTTGAATTTGAACACTCTCCTTAAATACCCCCACTTGGCAGTTAGATTTGGACATGCCCAAGAAGTATAAAATAATATGTAGTTCTAAGAAAGCAAAATCATGAAATTTGTAGCAACATGTATGGAACTAGAGGATAGGATACTCGATTAGGTCAACCATAAAAATGGAATAGATATTGAAAGATGTTTCTCATATGTAGGACTTAAAAACATAGCAAGATAGCAACAAAGGTTCAAAGTCACCATATGGATAGGGATTGGGGTAGGAAAGAACCTGGGAATCCTGGTGGAGGGAAGATGACACTGGTTGTGGGACTGGAGTTGAAATATAGTATGTCTAAAACTCAACTATGAATAATGTAAATCAGGTGGTCTAATAAAACTAAAAATTAAAAAGGCAACATAAAGGGAAAACTGATCCACACAATCAAATTTGTAAGGGAATGTTTAAAGGAAGGGGTATTGAGTTTGGGAGGAAAGAAAGTGGCTACACTGGTGATGAGTGTGGTGTTTGAATTATGTGTATGAGAAGTTAATAGTATTGTAAATCATAGAATCTCAATCAATAATTTTTAAGAAAAGCTGCCTTCTCTCTACTGATTAATAAATGTATGTTTACTCATAGCTTCCTAAAGGATTTTATGTATTTTCGATAATGAAATCAATATTATTTATATTGATTTAAACAACTTAGCAATTATTATCACAAATTAACTTTTATTGATTCATTTTCTGATAATTTCGCTTGCCATACCTTTAAGCTTTATTGGAGCAAGTAAAATGAAATAAATTTTTATATGCCTGTCAAGAGACAGTCAGAAGGGAGAGAGGGAGCCTGGGGAGATTGGTGGAGGTAGAGGCAGTATTGGTGCTGGAACATACTATACCTGAAGCAATTCTATTATGAACACTTTTGCAATTCATAGCATCTTTATTAAAGTTAAAAAAAAGTTAAAAGAAAAAAATAAGAGTGCCTATAATCCTGTGTAAAATTTTCATAGTACCCCCCAAATTACCTATTGGAGCAATATTTTGCATGTGTGCTTTACCACTAAATTTATCAAGTAAACAAAGTTGTTATAATAGAGCAAAATAAAATGTTAAAAATGTAAAAATTACATAATTTTCAAAAAAAATTAGTTTGATAAAAATAATCATGATGGGAATTTTCCAATGGTAAAACTGTTCTAATCTTAAGAAAAACCAAAAATATTTACAAATTTCAAAAATAACAAGTAAACGAAAACTAGTATTTACATATATTTAAAACAATGGATATCTATATTTGAACATTGCTTAAAATTCCTCAAAAACTGCATGAATTTAAAAAGCCTTCCCATTTATTTGATGAAATATAGGTATCACTGGTGGTGGGAATGCCCCTAACTCATTGTCACTGTATTCCTCAAATATTACTGTGAGAGAATTATAATTCACTTCAACCAAAATAGAAAATTAAAAGAGAAATAAAAAAGAAATATAGTTATCATCTAGAATTCTGCCCATAAGACAATATAATAAGAATTATATTATATTACAGACATATGAATAAAATTAAGTTGAACTGGATAAAATTGGGAACAATATCATGTACTAAGTAACCATTGACTTGACTTTGGGTTAGGAATTCCACCCAACTAACAAGCCTGCTTCCTAGCTCTACCATTCCTAAATATCAGCTTTATCAGATATCAAATATCAGATAAATAAACAAGCATATTCTGCTCATCATTTTATTCATGATGTCAAGTACATTGAAGACAATAAATATCTATTTAATTGAAATATAAATAAGTTCTTCTTGTGATTTACACTTTTAAACCTAACTCAAATGATGTTCATTTTGATAAAAAAAAAACAATTGAGACAATATGGTAGACTTCCACAAGAAGATGGACATCAAGGAATAGAAACTGCATTCTGAATATGTAAGCTATGAGGTACACAGATTTTAATTGAAAATAGAAACTCAAGAAAAATGGAAGTTCTGATTCCAATGACTTAATTATGTCCTGTGAAAGAAAGGAGAGAATTATTTTCTTTCTTCAATAAGTAGAATTGGAGCTAATGTATAGAATCAGAATTCGAATCAGAATTCTTGGAATCAGAATTCGAGGAGTCAGTATCACAAAGAATTGGTGCATGCTATATCACAAAGAAACTTGTGTCTATCATGGGGATTGGCTCCTCAGGAATGGGGTTCATGCTGCCACTGAACTCTGATGCCTATATTAGGTTAAATACAAAGTTCATATATTTATTCCAAACTCATATTGAAATGACTGGTGATGTATACTTCAAACTACCCTGGAGTGATAAATTTGATTCTGGTGACTCCTGCCTTATACTTCTCTAACCATGATGAACTGAACAGGGAATATAAAGCAGACAGACTTACATGAAGGGACACTCAGTATGTAACTATATATGCATTTCCATCTACACACTCATAAGCTACTTACCTAATATAAGAACGCACTGTTTACTTTTATATTTTAAAAGATGAAATTTCAATGAATTACCTCATTAAAAAATAAAACTACATTAGTACCTCCAACATAGGAAAAGCTGACAAATATTTTTATTCTCACTGGTTCCATGGGGTTTAAAATTTTTTTCACAAAAAATGTATTTTATGGCTGAACCACAACTGCAATCATGTTCATCATGGTGTTTAGATAAATAAATTAATATTTAAAAAATAGCAAAGTGGGAGGATGTTTGCCCTGCACGCCACTGACCCAGAATGGACCTGGGTTTAATCCTCGGTAGCGTTCCCTAAGCCACAAGCGATTTTGGACACATAGCCAAGAGTAACCTCTGAGTGTCACCAGGTGTAGCCCCAAAACAAAAAAAAAAAATGAAGAGAAGACAACACTAATCAAGGGTGTGGAGTTGGAACACAGTATGCATGAAGCCCTATCATTAACAGTGTTGTAGAGCTATACCACTCCTAGGGATATACCCTAGGAACACAAAAATACTATTCAAAAATCCCTTCCTCACACTTATATTTATCACAGCACTATTTGCAATAGCCAGACTCTGGAAATAACCAAGATGTCCTTCAACAGATTAATGGCCAAAAAAACTGTGATATATATGCACAATGGATTATTATGCAGCCATCAGGAGAGATGAAGTCATGAAATTCTCCTATATGTGCATGTACATGGACTCTATTATGCTGAGTGAAATAAATCAGAGGGAGAGAGATAGACACAGAATAGTCTCACTCATCTATGGATTTTAAGGAAAATATTAAAGACATCATTGTATTAAGGCTCAGAGACAATAGAGTTAAGGGCTGAAAGGGACTGAAGGGGCTTACAATTTGAAGCTCATCACAAAGAGTGGTAAATGATATTAGGGAAATAACTACACTAACAACTAACACGACAGTGTTAAAGAATGAGAGAAGTAGAATACCTGTCTTGAATATAGGTGGGGTGAGGGAAGTGGGGGGGGGTGGGGGCATTGGTGATGAGAATGTTGCACTGGTGAAGGGCATATTCTGTTTATGACTGAAACCCAACTACAATCATGCTTGTAATCATGGTGCTTAAAGATTTCATATATTGAAAAAAAAATATTGTAAAGCATGGTGCTTCAAATAAAAAGTATATAAATAAGGGAAACAAAAATTGATGTTGAAAGAAAAAGAAAACATTAAAACTATATATTTCTTTTATGACTTCATCTCTCCTGATAGCTGCATAATATTCCATTGTGTATATGTACCACAGTTTCTTTAGCCATTCATCTGTTGAAGGGTATCTTGGTTGTTTCCAGAGTCTTGCTATGGTAAACAGTGCTGCAATGAATATAGGTGTAAGGAAGGGATTTTTGTATTGTATTTTTGTGTTCCTAGGGTATATTCCTAGGAGTGGTATAGCTGGATCATATGGGAGCTCAATTTCCAGTTTTTGGAGGAATCTCCATATGGCTTTCCATAAAGGTTGAACTAGATGGCATTCCCATCAGCAGTGGATAAGAGTTCCTTTCTCTCCACATCCCCACCAACACTGCTTGTTCTCATTCTTTGTGATGTGTGCCAGTCCCTGTGGTGTGAGGTGGTACCTCATAGTTGTTTTGATTAGCAACTCCTGAAAGGGTCCGAGAGAGAGCCCCCATTTCCGCCGCGTGACCAGACAAATGAACAGAGACCCAAAACATAAAGATTATGTAAGTTTATTTATTGGCCCGAAGCATTGGCCAGATCAAAACCACCAACCATCAGTGCTCTGTCCGGACAGAGGCTAGAGAGAGAGATAGAGCACGTCTAACCATAGTCCCAAACGTCCATAGTGACAGAAGCCTGAGAGCCCGCGTGGCTAGAAACGTTCGCCTGACTACCGCATGGCCAGAGGGAGAGCGCGCCGGAAGTAAGAGGGCGTGCCAGCCTTCTGTTTCCCTCTTTATAAGATAGGAAGTGGGCGGAGCCTTGAGGGTGGAGCCTTCACCAGGTAACTGGGGCAGCACGAATGAGGTGGCAGTGAGGGCGGGACTTCCCTTATCAGTTGCAAGGAAGGGGCAAGGCAAGTCCTTCACAAAATTGGGTTCCCCTAAGGGTTCCATCACAAAATAGTTCCCCCCTCCTAAAGTAAGCCTGTATATGGGTTCCTTCTCAAAATAGGTCCCCCCCCTTTCACTCCCTGATGATTAGTGATGTGGAGTATTTTTTATGTGCCTTTTGGCCATTTTTATTTCTTCTTTGGCTAAAGAAACTGTGGTGCATATACACAATGGAATATTATGCAGTTATCAGGAGAGATGAAGTCATGAAAGAAATATATACTTTTAATGCTTTCTTTTTCTTTCAACATCAATATTTTTGTCTGCTTTTTGGAACTAACAGTGAGCAATGGAGATATATGGAGTTGTAGTGGAGGTGTAGAGTGAAAAATTGGGAAAGTGTGCTGAAAGCAGATGGAAGCTGGAGAGGAGAATAGAGATCCTTCTTACATGGGCAAAGGGCACTGGGGAAAGAGAGATTGTAGAAATGCATATTAATTATTGAGTCCTGGATAGAGGTAAGATAGATGGTGGTGAGGCCTTTCTCTGCCAGTCTGGGCCACACTCCTACAACTCCTTCCAGCCTTTGGGTCTCAGGGTTCAGGTTAGCAGTGGGGAAAAGATCCGCAGGCAGTCAGGTTTCAGGAAGTATGACGTTTTATTAATAATAGACTCTAGCCACCTAGGCTAACTTTTTAAGCAGCCTATTTCAGCCTCCCTGGCATCTCAGCCTGTTTCTTCTCCCTCCATCCTGCTTCTTCCTCCATCTCCTGCTGAATCCTTTACACCTCTGAGGCAATTCTTTTGTTACCTTCCAAAGACCCCTCCCAGAAATGGGCTGGTCTTACCATCAGGTAAGATTACATAGGAAGATGTGGGGGTGGGGTGACATCTCTGACCAGCAGATAAAATTAGCATTTTGCCCTTGGAAGGGGTGATAGAAGATGAAGAAAATCAATATTTTCCTTAAATATCACAATACAAAATTTGTCATTTGTCTTTATAAATACATAAATAAACTCTCATCTTACTCTAATGATGCATAATTCAGTTTCATTCACATTAAATTTTATTTGGTCCTTGTCCTATAGGGTATTCAAAGGTCCATGGAACACTTTTTAGATCAGTTCTTTGTTTTTGTTTGTTTGGAGTCACACCTGGTGGTACTCATGTTTTACACTAGGCTCTGTGCATAGGTGTCACTCCTAATGGTGTTTAGGAATCAAATGGGGTATTGAGGCCACACACAAGACAAAAGTGTCTTACTCTTAAACTATTTCTTTCATACTGAGGGCAGTTCTTAGGTCACAGGCTCTCTGGTCTTGAGTCTTTGAAGTCAGTACTGATTGTAGTAGCAACATGGAAAGTGCAGAAATTTGTCTCAATCAATATACAGAGAGATCATTGCAAAGTATCAATAACACTTTCTTGAAGTCTAGTCTAAGTGTTAGTCAAGAATTCTCTGCTGAGGAATTCCATGTTTCCATGCTGCCATGTTTCCAGATTGCTGAGGCATTGATTTTCTCCATCTCCCCTTCCCCAGTGCCTTCTGCCCATGTGAGAAGGATCTCCCCTTCCCTCACCTTCTTCTTGGATATTACTGTCAGCCAAGCTTCTATTTCTCTGCTACTATTCCTGCCACTTTTATTAGCCAGAATTTAACCTAAATCACTTGAAGGTCAGGGTTAATGTAATTAAGGGTATTTGTGCTAAATAACTCAAAAAAGATAAAGGAAAAAAGTAAAGTGGCTTTACAAATGTATGACAACAGTGTGTTGTAGCTCCAACAGCTCTCAGAGACCATACCTGGATCAAACCCGTGGACTCTATATGCAAAGCATATATTTTCAACCCTCCAGCATGTATTTTAATGATCAAATCTCTACATATAATACAATTATCAACAACACAAATTACTTTGTTTTCGTTTGGTTTCACTTTGGTTTCGTTTTTGGCTGCATCTGGCAGTGCTCTGGGCTTACTCCTGACTCTTTGCTCAGAAAATCACTCCTGGCAATGAACCCAGATCAGAAGCATGCAAGGCAAATACTTTACCCACTGTACTATCTCTCATGTCTCCAAATCACAAATCATGTGTATTTAGCTTGATGGATTATAATAAGTTCTCAGATGTTACCCATATGACTGACAAATTCTGAAAATGTCACTGGAATTCTATAATATACTCTGTAGTCCACATCAGTGCTCCTTTTCTATAATCCAGAGGTAGTCCCTGTATTCTTGTTTAATGTTATTACTTCTATGTATTAGATGTTTTATTTTAGTTTTTTTAATTTCTAGTTTTGCGATTTCCTTTGCACTTGGGGGCACACGCAAGTGTGCTCAGGCCTCACTGCAGCTCTCAAGGATCATTTCTGCTTGTGCCATGGATCAAACATTAGTAAACCTAGTGCAAAGCAAGTCTGAGATATTATCCATTTAGATCTTTAAATGTAGGCTTCCAGTGGCCTGTTAAAAGTTGTTATTATTTCTTTAATTTATTGATCATAGATTTTTAAATTTTACTTCTTTCGGCCACACCTGGTGATGATCAGGGGTTACTCTTGGCTAAGTGCTCAGAAATGGCTCCTGGCTAGGGGGACCATATGGGATGCCAGGGGCTGCAACCACCGGCCGTCCTGGGTTAGCTGCTTGCAAAGCATTTGCCTTACCACTGTGCTATCGCTCCAGCCCCAAATTTTACTCTTGTTTGTTTGCTTGCTTCCTTGTTTGGGGGGGTCACACCTGGTGATGCTCGGGGGTTACTCCTGGCTATACGCTCAGAAATCGCTCCTGGTTTGCGGGACCATATGGGATACCAGGGACTGAACCCACGTCAGTGTTGGGTCAGCAGCATGCAAGGCAAACACCATATCATTGTTCTATCCCTCCGGCCACAGATATTTAAATTTTAACATGAGGATTCTAAAATACATATCTGTAATTCAGTTTGTATTTTATGTTTCTTCCCTTGTTTGGGGTCATTTCTTCTTACGTTTTATTTACTTGATAAATTTATATTGAAGTTCTGATATGGTATATGAAAAACATCTAAATATTTTTAATTTAACCAGTTGTGATTTCCTTCTGGTAAAACTATTATGAGGATATATCTTAATTGTTAAGGTCCTCTTTATATAATCAAGGATTGAACTATTTCAAATTTGAGCTCCAGTCATTGCTGGGATTTCTTTGTCTTATATCTCCACTTTCCAATGTATGGCATTTTTCAAGTCTCCTTGATAAATTATGAATCCAATATTTTTATATCCCTCGAATTTCCTAAAATGATAGAAAATTTTAATTTCTAGCTTCTCTATTCCTCTCCTTAAACAGAAAATGGCTTAATAAAGACTGTTTGACTTGATATACATATTTCTTCTTTCTGGTATTTAACTTCTCTAAACCACATCACCATCTTAAACCTTTCTAAGGCTTTGAAGTATTTTAAACTATTTTTATCAAGTGTTTCTAGTTACTCTTGGTAGTAGTACTGGTTATCATAAAACTGATGAGAGTAAAATGCCTGTCTGAAAAATCTCATGAATTTTTTCCAAATATACTTTCTTGGGTTGGAGCAGTGGTGCAAGCAGTAAGGCGGAGGTAGCCCCAAAAGCAAACAAAATATACTTTCTTGTGTTTACAGTAACTCTTTTTAAGTAAAATGTTGAGCCTTGAGCCCTAAAGTCACAGTTCCTTCCTCATTGAACTTTTGAGGAAACAAGAAGCAAAACTTGACAGCAGAAACACTAGGGTCTTTGTTTCTTTCTCCCAGTAGAGTTCATTTCTAATCGCTTGCAAAATGATTAGGTCCAGGTTGTTAAAGTAACAGCAGGCTTAAGGATCAATTTCCCAACAGGCAAGCAAAGCCTAGTCACTCCTGTGTGACCACTGTTCTTGATTAGCAGGATTACTATGACTCTCCACTTTGGGCATTTTATAGCTATGCCACAACTTTTAAACCAAGATCTAGGAGTGGCCTTGAATTGATCAAGTTGAAAGCTAAAATAAGTGCCTTGTTTGAAACTAAGAAAGCACCGCACTGATTTTTCCTATACTCTTTCTTTTTCTCATTTCTGGACTCTTTATCTCTGTCAAGCAACTTTCCTTTAATTATTTGTTCTCAGCAACATGACAGAATTGGGTCATTCCAAATTCTATGAAGCAGATAAAACAGCTCTTGTACAGCCAAAGAAGGAAAAGCCTCTGAATCCCAGGTGCTTTCAAAAGAACAAAATTAGCATTCAAGACTGCACTGGCTTTTGTCTACCTCTTTCAGTGAGCTGAGAAATTAGGGTATTTATTTATAGCTCTCGAAAAGACAGTGACCATTTTGACCAACAACCAAAAAATTTTATTCTCTTTCTGACTTGACATATTTTTCTTTTGAACCAAAACTCATTTGTTTCTTAATTTTGATTTCCAATTAAGGCACAAGGAAAACTCAAATGTCAAATTAAATGACAAAACTATCCAATTTAACAATAAAATTTGATTTTTATTTGATAATATGTACTTTATTGAATTTTTAGTGCTCAAGTAAGTTTTCTAAATATCTTGAAGAATACAAAAAATAAATTAATTCTTCATCCCAAAGAACTTACAATATCATAACAGGACGTATCATGAAATTTAAATAACAAATGTAGAAACAGTGGGTATAATTAAAAGTGCAACAAAGTCTTGTAACTATTGCATCTAAGTTTGCCCAAACTCAGTGTGAGCTGCTGAAGCCAAGCAAGAGTTGGACAAGAAGTATTATTCTCCCTCTATTATATCCTGTGCAGTGTGTCTGGCCTTCAAACCCTTAAATCAGAATTAAAAACTCTGATTATATTTATATCCTCAAATAAAAAATCTAACTTTTCAATTAAGAGCATAGACAGCCTTCACATAAGAACATATATCAGCCATCACAGTCTGACGACATGTGAGAGTAACAAAATATGTTTACACTGTTCAAGGTCAGAGCTCATGCTCCCATAACTTACTAGTAAATTAGTCCAGGTTTTGTTGGTGAAGTCCAGGGACTAGCAGAGAGTTAGAATGGGTACAGAGGAACAGACTGAGTACTTCTGGATGCATAAATTACACAAATTTTTTAATATTTACTAGGTTGAAGGTTTTTTTTACAGATTCAATGTTATTATGGTATCTAAAGGTTTAGGGCATAACATGACCAAGAGTGGCAATTAATTTGTTTTGTAACAGAAATGAAGGTTGTAAGTGGAATGAAAAATAATTGTACAGCAGTAATATTAATAAATTGAGACACCCTTTCTGAAATTCATTAAAATGTCTAGAGTTTTTTCTATTTTTAAAAATATTTTTATTTAAGCACCATGATTATAACCATGTTTGTACTTGAGTTTTAGTTATAAAAAAGAAATCCCCCTTCACCAGTGCAAAATTCCCATCACCAAAACCCTCCATCTTAGTTTTTTCATAACTAAGTATTTCAGCAGCATTACACTTTGGCAGATTATCAGATTCAAGGATAAAATAATTCAGTATTCATATTGTTGTTTCATTCACATTTTCAGGCAGAAAGGGGAAAAAAGATCTACATGATGAACAAAACAAAAAGATAAATAGCTCACATTCTGCAGCTGTGTTTTTTTTTTCTTTTTCTTTTCTTT
>PVKC010026110.1:0-16247 GCA_004027635.1 Crocidura indochinensis | reverse complement strand
GAAACCGGGAGATCGAACCATGGTCCGTCCTAGGCTAACACACACAAGGCAGGCACCTTACTTCCAGCACCACCAACCGACCCCAGACTTTCAAACAAATGGCTATCCTTTTATCTTTTATCAAACAATGCTTTCAGTTGAAATTTGTTTTATTATCTTTATATTATATCTGATTTCCCATATGACATTCGAAATTTTTATCATCAGTGCCTTAATCCACATTTTAATTGTTCTTTTGGTCCCTCACAAGGTAATCTGCATGCCACACAACAAATGCGTTTCAAATTTTAAAAGACAAAATCCATGTGAGCTCAGTGATCTGAGTGTGGAATCCCTGAAGCCTGAAGATTTCTGTTTGTTTGTTTTGTTTTGTTTTGGGGTCACACTCATAGCCTGATGATTTCATGTCTGATTTTTCCTTTCATTTGGTCTTGAAAACTTCCGTTTGGATGTTTAGAGATTCTGGGGATATTATCCTAATTCATAAAGCTCTCCTTTTGGTGGGAAGAACGATCTTTCTACTTGTGGCAACTTTCTACAACCTCTATAGGAACACCTATCTGTAAAGGATTCTTTTGTAACCAATGGACATGCATCTTTGCTTAATTCAAGTCTCTGCATAGCAGAAGGCAAATAGTATTTAATTACCCCAGCTGCTGATTCTTCTTTATAATTATTGTATTTATTTTGAGATTTACAGCTGTAATGAAGACATTAAAAAGTGAAATCCTAGAACTTGGCTGAAGTCCAAGATAACACGATTCAATTTATGATTAATAATATTCACACACCAACAACTAAGATAACTAAAAAAACTCACTGTTCTATTGTTAGGCAGCATGGAATCGAAAATTACTTACTGTTCTATTGTTAGGCAGCATAAGATCTAAAATTATTTGTCCTACATTGAATAATAGAGATTGACAATCTTCTTTTTCTCCTGCCAATGACTTGCCTTTTTCAGATATATAATCTCCTTGTGTAGATAACAAGCAATAATGGAAGCCCTATACTTGTAGCAGCAAAAGAGAATTTGTCCAGAAATATTTGATAGTATTAACAATGGTATGTTCAAAGGTGATATCTACTTAGAAATAATGTTGACATTTGTCTGTGGTCCAGATTATTCAATTACTTCTTAACAATTGTCTCAAAACCTAGGTTCTTATCATATTTATAATGGATAAAAGCATAACATGATTTCTCCCTTCCTCTGCATCCTTTTCTCTCTCCAAATAATCTAGTACAGATGAGACAAGAACCAAGTTAGCCAACCTTGCAACATTTCACAGCTTTAAAAAGAATAGATCATTTATACTGTAGCTTTTATATGAATCCTAGTAGACTTTAAAATGTTATTCTAACCCCCTCATGTTGTATAACATGAAAGACAAAGACATTTCATTTCTCCAGCCTGAGATTTGGCAACAGATCCCAAAAATGTATATAAAATAAGACATTAAAATGTTCTCTGAGTGGATTGCAATTGCATTTTTCATGTATTCTAGTTATGTTCGTCATACATAATGAGAAAACTGAGATTTAGAAAACTTGCACAGATTCTAAGAACTCTTTCATAACATTGCACTATTGTAGACAACAAAGATTTTAGGGGAATCATGAGCATACACTGTGGCAGAAGTTCCTAATTAAAATATAATGCAAGCCACAAATATAATTAAAAATTTCTAATTCTCACATTTCAAAATGTGAAAATATCAGGATAATATCAAAGGTATTATCATGTCAACATGTAGAAACAATTGCCAATTTTCATAGTAATTCTTCAAAACACAGTGTAAATGTTATACATATAACACGATTCAATTTGCAACAGTGCATATTTTAGATTAAGCCCTTTTAAAATATTCAGTAACCACATCTGACTAGCAGTTGCCATACTGGAGAAATGTAGTTCTATAATGTTCATGCTGTTGTTTTTAAAAGTATACATATAATGTTTTTTTAAAGAACATGTATGTATATAGGTCTCAGAGAGATAGTACAGCAGGGTCAGGTATTTGCCTTGAATGCAACAAACCATAGCATTGCATATGGTCCCTCAACCATCAATAGGAGTGATCCCTGAGCTCAGAGTTAAAGTAAGCCCTGAGCACTACTGGGTGTTCCTCTCAAAACACACACACACACACACACACACACACACACACACACAAAAGTAAATGCAAGTACTTACATATTTTAGGTGACCATTACCAAAGCACCAAATTGCTCCACCATAATTGTCTTACCACCTTTAGTAATCATAGTTTTACAGTCAGTTCTAGGCAATCATTTTTTTCCTTTATAATAAACCATTTTCATTGACTTTGTCTTTCCCATTATATAATTTTATTTATTTATTTATTATTACAAACATTATTGTAGTTTGATTTCAGTAATACAAAGAACACCCCCTTCACCAGTACAACATTCCCACCACCAATGGCCCCCATCTCCCTCCTCACCACCCTCCCGCCTGTATTCCAGACAGGCATTCTACTTCTCTTACTCATTAAATTTGTCATGGTAGTTGTACGTGTAGATATTTTTCTTTATTTTTTTTAAATTTTTTATTTTTAATTATGAGAACAAAGATGTAAAGAAAGAGGACAAGGCAAAGTTACAGTGGAAGGACAATCACCCATAAACAGAATTCTCAGTAGTCCCATTGCTGATATTTTAACTTTGAACTTTCAGCCAAAGAGCATTAAGAAAAATAAAACAGAACCCATGTACAATTACTTTGTCCCTCAAGTCCCCAGATTGTAGTACATAATATTTCTTAGCAGCACACAAGCAATCTTAAGACATAAAACTTATTTAACTCCTTAAACATTGAAGGCAAAGTACTTTGTCATTGTATAATTTTTTTATTTTTTGGTTTTTGGGCCACACCCAATGACGCTCAGGAGATACTCCTGGCTATGCGCTCAGAAGTCGCTCCTGGCTTGGGGGACTATATGGGAAACCAGGGGGATCGAACCTCAGTCTGTCCTAGGCTAGCGCAGGCAAGGCAGGCACCTTACCACCAGCGCCACTGGCCGCCCCCCCATTATATAATTCTTATATACCACATATATGTACAATTATCTGATATGTCTATCTTCTTCTGATTTATGTTGCTTACATGATCCCTTTCAGTAGCATGCATACATTTTTATAACAAAGTAATAAATAATAAAGAGCAGTCCAATGAGAGACTGTCTTTGTCTGATTACTTTTTGTTGTTGTTTGTTTCGCTGGTTGGTTTTAGTTTGGGGGTCAGACCCAGTAGCACTCAGCGGTTCCTCCTGGCTCTATGCTCAGAAATCACTCCTGGCAGGCTCGGGGGACCATATGGGATGCCAGGATTCAAAACACCGTCCTTCTGCATGCAAGGCAAACGCTCTGCCTCCATGCTATCTCTCCAGCCCTAGAATCAAAAATTTTATTGATAATCCTTCAACATATAAATAGCGAAGTATATATACTTTATCTCAAGTAGACTTTTGGTGAGAAAATGAGCTAGCATTTGAGAAGTTTAGTTGGTCATCTCACAGCACTGTACTGCAAAATCATCAAAATTAGCATCATCTTGAGGTTAAATGGCAACTAAAAGATTGGCTATTTGCAAAAGTTCAGAGCAGTCCCTGCCAGAAAAAATACTAAATAAATTCCCATTCTTTACCATTATATTTAATTAATTATTTTAGTAAAGGATTATTTGTGTTTGTTTGTTTTGGGTCACACCCAGTGACGTGTAGAGGTTACTTCTGGCTCTGTGCTCAGAAATCGCTCCTGGCTTGGGGGAGCATATGGAAGCTGGGGAATCAAGGCTAGAGCACGCAAAGTAGATGCCTTACCTCTCTGCGCGAGTGCTCCAGCCCCAATAAAGGATTATTTTAATCCCATCATTTTTTTTCCATTTGGAAGATTACTCACGACCTATTTATTCCTAAGGCTTTGAAGCTCTCCTTCACAGTCTCACCTGGAGTGGGAGAGAATCAATAAAATCATTTTAGTTCGCTCTGGGCCTAGGACTCTTTACTCTCTCTACTTTGTGAACAATTTGCTTCTAGGGGCAGAAGAGTTAGTGTTTGGTGTTATAATCTCAGAATGCTGTAAAGTAAATGACTTAATGGAACCAACTTGGATCAACTCACAAGAACTAATTGCTGCATTTTGGAGAATTTGGTAGTTGATTATTGATCACAACGGTAGATGTCGCTGGTGAGGTCAGATCCCCAGTGAGTAGAGCGCTTACAAAAAGCCACTTTAGAGGGGAACCGCCTGGAGATGGGAGGAACGAATTTATTTTAGGTGGAAATGCGATATTTATAATGTGTCTCAGCCAATCAAGTTAAGGGAAATTAGGGTGTGGTCTCTGTGTGTTTAGGGGATTAAGGAAGATAGGGTGTGTGTTCAATGTGTTTAGTTGCACACAGAAAGTATACAAATGACAAATAAATACTGTTAAAAATAAGAAAATTAATAACCAAATTCACAATTTTTATTTGTTACTACTTTCTATTATTCTCTAGGTATCAGAGATTTTCTTATTTTTTTATTTTAGGCAGCATGATTAACAATACTGTTAATGGTAGTTTCATGCACACTATACTCCCAACCATAATGTCTGCTTTCCTTAACCTTTGTCAGAGCTCCTGGCCCCTCCCAATGCCATCATTTACATGAAATCAGGTCTCTAGAAAAACAAGTGTCTGGGGCAGGAGAGATAGCATGGGGGTAAAGCGTTTGCCTTGCATGCAGAAGGATGGTGGTTTGAATCCCGGCATCCCATATGGTCCCCTGAGCCTGCCAGGAGCAACTTCTGAGCGTAGAGCCAAGAGTAACCCCTAAGCACTACCGAAGGGAGGGAGTGAGGGAGGGAGGGAGGAAGGGAGGGAAGGAGGGGGGAGGGAGGGAGAGAGAGAAAAAGAGAGAAAGAAAAGTTTCTGCAAGTGTCTTTTCTCAAATAGTGAAGAAAGAAGGGAAGTATGTGGTTTTTACTTTCTAGCAGTGGTTCTCAAACTACGGCCCGTGGGCCACATACTGTATTTGTTCCCATTTTGTTTCTTCACTTCAAAATAAGATATATGCAGTGTGCATAGGAATTTGTTCGTAGTTTTTGTTTTTGCTATAGTCCGGCCTCCAACGATCTGAGGGACAGTGAACTGGCCCCCTGTTTAAAAAGTTTGAGGACCCCTGTAAGAGCATGAGCACTAATGCTTTTAGCATTTCTTCTGAAACTGTGGTTAGATTAACTCACATAAAATGACTACTCCTTTTCTTTATTTCACCTAGCACAGCTAATTCAGCATCAGATATTAGGTCACAATGTATTAATGTAAAGATAAATGGCTAAATTGATAGAATTCTTCAGAGAAGGATATATTATCTAGTTTCTGAAGTGAAGAATATGTTTGCTGCTCATTTCCAAACTACTCATTTCCCTGAATGTGCTCCTTGAGCAAATGTGTGCTTTTGTACCATACCATTGCTTTTATGTAATCATTTTAAAGTTGGAGAGTGAGTTTAAATTAGAACCATAATCAAAATTAATGGCACGGCATTTTTGAAAGATTGGGTGCCTAAGAAAATTATCTTGACTTCAGCATGAGACTGTGTTACCAATTGCTTTTAAAACACTCTGATGATCCCGCAGTTGGCTTGTGCTGTCATTGACTAACGTGTCACATCCCACCTTTCATCAGCTAGCTATGCTCTTGCCAAAACAATGTGAAGTCAAATCTGGTTATATTTTCTGAAACCAAAGGAATACAGGGGGTGGATTGTTTTAAATTAACAAGGTTGTTATTCTCATAGGCTAGAAAAGCTTAAAAATAGTTTGTACCAACCCAGAAAAGATTTATTTGTATCTCATGTATTACAGTAGTTCTAAATATTATATACCATCCTTTTGGAAGTTTCAAATTAAGCAATAATTAAATTTTCCTTCTCACAGATGACTTCCAAAAATACTTAGAGCTTCTTTTCCAATATATAACCTAAAGCAACAAGATTATAAAATAGAAGAAAAGGGATTTTTTCTCTTTAGTTAATAAAGTTTACCCACCAATTACTCCATTCAGCTTATATGATTCCTCATTAAAACTACTTAATTTTTTTTAGAAAGGAGATCCATTTGATGAATAGCCAACAAACACATTATTCAATGTGTTGCATATGATGATAGATGTTAATGCTCGACAACAGGTTTGATTATGGCCTTTGCTATATTATAGTAAGTATTCAGAACATTTTAATGGTAATAAGAATAGGGGCCGAGAGATAGCATGGCGGTAAGGCATTTGCCTTGCATGCAGAGGGTAGGTGGTTCGAATTCCAGCATCCATATGGTCCCTTGAGTCTGCCGGGAACGATTTCTGAGCATAGAGCCAGGAGTTACCACTGAGCAATGCAGGGTGTGATTAAAACAAAAACAAAAACGAAAAACAAACAAGAAAAAAAGAATACTGATTAAATAAGAAGGGCTTGTATCCTAAAATGTTTATATAAATATCTAATTCCAGAAAGCAAAGAAACATACTCATATATATGTATGTATATATTTATAGGCCTACTTTAATATATGTATAATATACAATAAGTTTGTTTTGCTCAAGACAGTTTTAGTTAATTAGATAAATCTGGGGGAAGAGTGGGAGACCTTTCTGAATTCATCCAACTGTTTAGAATCTGGGTCTTGTACTTCCTTTCAACCTGGTACTTTTGTCCTGTTCTGACAGCCCCATTTTTGAATCCTCTCTCCTATTTGGCCAGAAAAGAAGCCTGACAACTGCCACATTCTCCTGAAATCTGATTATGAATCACATCTGCATGTTTTCTCAGCAGTAGGCAAGAGCTTTATATTGAGCTGTAGAAATCTACACAGCTGGAGTTAAACTGTGATTTTATTCATGAGAATTGGAGAATTATAAGCAGATACAATAAATAAACCTGTTTGAGCAGATATTTTAAAAAAGGTGAAAAGAAAAAAGATGACAAGAAAAAAAATCTTGGCTATAAAGTCTAAATGTAAGGTAACTTCTGATCAAAATCTTTGTGAGTTGAACTGTAGGTAAGCTTAACATTTATTGAGCTTTTCAGGGCCAAAGTAATAGCACCGCAGTAGGGCCTTTGCCTTGCACGTGGCTGACCCAGGACGGACCTGGATTCAGTCCCCAGCATCCTATATGGTTCCCGCAAGCCAGGAATGATTACTTAGCATGTAGCCAGGAGTAACCTCTGAGCATCAATGAATGTGACCCCCCCCCAATACAAACAAACAAACTAATTATTGTGCTTTTCATGGGCTGGCAAATCTAGTCTTGAGACAGCAGCCATAATGAGACATGCATCCAGTTTAGAACAAATTTAAACTCTAATGGAGTTTCACATAGTGTGATGAGTGAGTGATGTCTGAATACAACTGTGATGGAGAGGTGGGCCATTCAGCCCGGATACAATAGGATCAGAAAACACTTTCTGAGGGACATGCTTTCGAAGATATGCCTAAAATCACTTTGAGGTATTACAAAAGAAGATGGTTCAAGTCCTGCTCTGGTAGTAATCATAGTAGCTAACAAGCATTCCCTGTTAGTTCCTGGAACTCTTCTGAAGACTAACATGTACCACTGACCTTGTGGATTAGTCTCAATTGTTTCTATTCCCAAATAAGGAAACTCTATTCCCACAAATCACTTATTCATAATCAAGGAACTACTCAACTGAGTTCATGGTCATCAAATACTGCTGCAAAGACTTGGATATTTGCTGTCAATTGTGAGGATCAAATGAGATGTAGTTAAAAGTGCTTCAACATGGGGGCCCGGGAGATAGCATGGAGGTAAGGCATTTGCCTTTCATGCAAAAAGGTCATCGGTTCGAATCCCAGTGCCCCATATGGTCCCCCGTGCCTGCCAGGAGCAATTTCTGAGCATGGAGCCAGGAGTAACCCCTGAGCACTGCCGGGTGTGACCCAAAAAAAAAAAAGTGCTTCAACATGTATATCCAATAAATACACAAAAATTCCAATCCTTGTCCCAATCAGCACAGGTAAAGATAACCCTTATTTAGACCTACAAAGACTTTTTGGGAGAGTGGAGCATGTTTAAAAAAAATACGTTTAACTCAGAGAATATAACAAGTATTGCTTTCAGGTGCCGAAGAGATATCATGGAGGTAGTGTGTTTGCCTTGTATGCAGAAAGATGGTGGTTTGTATCCCAGCATCCTATTTGGTCCCCTAAGCCTGACAGGGGCGATTTCTGAGCATAGAGCCAGGAGTAAGTACACCTGAGCACTGCTGGATGTGACCCAAAAACCAAAAAAAAAAAAAAAAAAAGTATTGCTTTCATTGACCATAGATAATATTAATGAATAAAACAACATTCTTACCAACATCCTCTGATTTCAACATTGGGCTACCAGAATTCCCTAGTTCACTAGTTCACAAAACAATATCATGGGGCTGTTGCTCAAGGATAAGTTTTATTGGAAGAGTACATCTGAAATCTATTTATCTACCAACTCCCTCAGATTCCAGCCATTTTATGACCTAAAGGGGGAGGTATGAGTCTTCCTATCTCTGAATTATAATATTCCTAGAGCTTTTTTCTTGTTAAGCATGTGAGGTAGTTAGAGGGAGCAGATGAGTATGTATGACCATAGCTGGGATATTTGGCCTTGAGTTCAATGAGAAACAGTAAAAAGAGAAGAAATAGAAAGCCTAGAGCCAACTGTAAGCTGAAGCCTCACCTCGGTCTCTTCTTATTTGTCATGGGATTGATGTATAAAGGGTACTTGGTTACTTTTTTTCACATTTCTCAGAATTAATACTACCACATCAGAGTCATTTACGTGCTTTAAAGAAAATGAGATGGGGCTGGAGAGATAGCATGGAGGCTGGGTGTTTGCCTTGCATGCAGAAGGACAGTAGTTCGAATACTAGCATCCCATATGGTTCCCCCCCCCCCAAGCCTGCCAGGAGCGATTTCTGAGCGTAGAGCTAGGAAGAACCCTTAAGCACTGTTGGGTGTGACCCCAAAACAAAAAACAAAACAAACAAATAAAAAAAAAAACAGAAAATGAGAAGATGCGTGGCAACTATGCCTCCTCCATGCTATGTTTCTTCCAAGTATTGGATGAGAAGTCAAATTGAACTTGCATACACCATTCAACCTTTATGCTCTTAGAATTTGGTGCCATAAGAAAGTCATTTTAAAGCTTTAATGTGCACATAAATCACCAGACATCTTATTCAAATGCAGCTTTGGATTTAGAATATCGGAGATGTGGCCTCAAGTTACATATTTCGAATAAGTTTTCAGATGCTGATGGCTGCTGCTGCTGCCCCCACTGACCAATCTTGGTTTTTTTTTCTGTTTTGTTTTGTTTTGTTGGTTTTTTTTTGTTTTTTTGTTTTTTGGGTTTTTTTGTTTTTGTTTGTTTTTTTTTTGTTTGTTTTTTCGCTTTTGGGTTATACCTGGCAGCTCTCACAAGTTACTCCTGGCTCTATGTTCAGAAATCACACCTGGCAGGCCTGGGGGACCATCTGGGATGCTGGGGTTTGAACCACTGTCCTTCTGCATACAAGGCAAATACCCTACCTCCATGCTATTTCTCCGGCCCTTTCTTTCCCTTTCCTGGAAACAAATGATAATGAAGACACAAACTGCCAGAATCTATGGGACACAGCAAAAGCTGTCCTGAAAGAAAATGTATAGCTCTACAAGCACACATCAGAAAGGAAGAAGGGGCATACCTGAATAAATTAATGACACAGCTCAAAAAATTAGAAAATGACCAACAAAAGGAACCAAAAATAGGGAGACAGAAGGAAATAAAAAAGCTGAAAGCAGAACTCAGAAGTGGAAAACCGAAAAACAATTCGAAAGATCAACAAAAGCAGAAGTTGGTTCTTTGAAAAAATAAACATGATTGATAGGCCACTGGCAAAACTCACAAAGAAAGAGAGTGAAAAAAATCTGATAACCCGTATTAAAAATGAAAAGGGGGAGATCACGACAGATATTGCAGAGATCCAAAGGGTAATCAGAGACTACTTTGAGAAACTTTATGCTACTAAACATGACAACCTAGAAGAAATGGAAAAATTCTTGGACACTTCCACATTTAAGTAAGGAGGATGTAAAATATCTAAACACCCCCATCACCACTGAGGAAATTGAAAGTGTAATCAAACATCTGCCCAAAAAGAAAAGCCCAGGTCCAGATGAATTTCCTAATGAATTTTTTCAAATCTTTCAAGAGGAGCTACTACCAAGTCTAGCCAGGCTCTTCCATGAAATTGAAAAAAAAACGGGAACATTCCCAAACAGCTTTTATGAAGCCAACGTCAACTTGATACCAAAACCAGACAGCGATGTTGCCAAAAAAGAAAATTACAGACCAATATCCCTGATGAACACTGATGCAAAGATCTTCAACAAAATCCTGGCAAATAGGATCCAATGCATCATCAAGAAGATCATACACTACGACCAAGTAGGTTTCATCCCAGGAGTGCAAGGATGGTTTAACATCCGTAAATCTATCAACATCATACACAACATCAACAAGAAGAAAAATATAAATCACAATATCATATCAATAGACGTAGAAAAAGCATTTGATAAGGTCCAACCCATTCTTCATCAAAACTCTCAGCAAGATGGGAATGGAAGGAACCTTTCTCAATCTAGTTGAAGCCATCTACCACAACCCAATGGCAAATATTATCCTCAATGGAGAAAAACTAAAACCTTTTCCTCTAAATTCTGGTACAAGACAAGGCTGTTCGCTCTCATCACTCAACATTGTACCGGAAGTTCTTGCTATAGTGATCAGGCAAGAAAAAGATATCAAGGGAATCCAGGTAGGAAAGGAAGAAGTCAAGCTCTAACTCTTTGCAGACAACATGATACTCTATTTAGAAACCCTAAAGACTCTATCAAAAAGCTTCTAGAAACAAAAGACTCATATAGCTAGGTGGCAGGCTACAAAATTAACACAAAGAAATCAATGGCCTTTTTATACACGAATAATGATAGGGAAGAGAAGGAAGTCAAGAAGGCACTTCCATTCACAATAGTGCCACACAAACTCAAATATCATGGAGTCAACTTGACCTAAGATGTGAAGGACCTATACAAATTACAAAGCCCTGCTCCAAGAAATAAGAGAGGACACACGGAAATGGAAACACATACCCTGCTCATGGATTGGCAGGATTAACATCATTGAAATGTCAATACGCCCCAAAGCATTATACAGATTTAATGAGATCCCTATAAAGATACCCATGACATTCTTCAAAGAAGTGAATCAAACACTTATGAAGTTCATCTGGAACAATAAACACCCTCAAATAGCTAAAGCACTCCTAAGGAAACAGAAAATGGGAGGCATTACTTTCCCCAACTTTAAACTGTACTTCAAAGCAAGTTATCAAAACAGCATGGTACTGGAATAAAGGCAGACCCTCAGATCAGTGGAATAGGCTTGAGTTCTCAGACATTGTCCCCCAGACATACAAGTACCTAATTTTTGACAAAGGAGCAAGAAATCCTAAGTGGAGCAGGGAAAACCTCTTCAACAAGTGGTGGTGGCACAACTGGTTAGCCACTTGCATAAAAGCGAACATAGACCCCCAGTTAACATCATGTACGAAGGTAAAATCCAAATGGATTAAAGACCTTGATATCAGACTTGATACCATAAGGTATATAGAACAACACATCGGTAAAACACTCCATGACATTGAGACTAAAGGCATCTTCAAGGAGGAAACTGCACTTTCCAAACAAGTGGACGCAGAGATCAACAGATGGGAATACATTAAACTGAGAGCTTCTGCACCTCAAAAGAAATAGTGCCCAGGATACAAGAGTCACCCACTGAGTGGGAGAAACTATTCACCCAATACCTATCAGACAAGGGGCTAATATCCAAAATATACAGGGCATTGACAGAACTTTACAAGAAAAATACATCTAAACCCATCAAAAAATGGGGAGAAGAAATGAACACTTTGCTAAAGAAGAACTACAAATGGCCAAAAGGCACATGAAAAAATGCTCCTCGTCACTAATCATCAGGGAGATGCAAATCAAAACAATGATGAGATACCACCTCACATCACAGAGATTGGTACACATCACAAAGAATGAGAATAATCAGTTTGGGCGGGGATGTGGAGAGAAAAGAACTCTTATCTACTGCTGGTGGGAATGCTGTCTAGTTCAACCTCTATGGAAAGCAATATGGTGATTCCTCCAAAATCTGGAAATTGAGCTCCCATTCAACCCAGCTATTCCACTCCTACGGATATACTCTAGGAACACAAAAATTCAATACAAAAACCCCTTTCTCACATCTATATTTATCGCAGCACTATTCACAATAGCCAGGCTCTGGAAACAACCAAGATGCCCTTCAACAGACGAATGGCTAAAGAAACTGTGGTACATATACACAATGAAATATTATGCAGCTGTCAGGAGAGATGAAGTCATGAAGTTTTCCTATACATGGATGTATGTGGAATCTACCATGCTGAGTGAAATAAGTCAGAGGGAGAGAGAGAGAGAGAGACGCAGAATAGTCTCACTCATCTATGGGTTTTAAAGAAAATAAAAGTCATTTTTGCAACAATCATCAGAGACAATGAGAAGAGGGCTGGAAATTCCAGCTCACTTCATGAAGCTCACCACAAAGAGTGGTGAGTGCAGTTATAGAAATAACTACACAGAAAACTACCATAATCATGTGAATGAATGAGAGAACTGGAAAGCTTTCTGGAGCACAGGTGTGGGTGGGGTGGAAGGGAGGGAGACTTGGGACATTGGTGGCGGGAATGCTGCACTGGTGAAGGGGGTATTCTTTACATGACCAAAATCTAATCACAATCATATATGTAATTAAAATGTTCAAATAAAGAAAAAAATTAAAAACATTTAGTGCAATCCCCTTCAAAAATGTACTGACAAAAAAAAAAACAGTGCCTGACCCCCTTCAATTAGCATCATGTCCTCCAGGTTAAATCATGGTATAGCAAGTCTGAATTTTTTTTCTATTTAAAACTGAATAATGTTACATTGTGATACTATAGCATATTTTTATTCCTTTACCTATTAATCAGTATTTGGATTCCTTATCTTTGGATTTTGTGATTAAGTAATTTTATTATATCTTTAATATACTGTTTGTCATATAATTTTAATATTATTTGAACATTTTCAAAACAATATCTAAAGATTCCCTTCCATAGGTAAGCAATAATTGTATGAACATTAAAGACTTACTTTCTTTCAGAATGCCAATAGCACATAATTATTGCTAACTGATATAATTATCAGCACTCCAAATTATCAGATATTTAGTAACCACAACTTTAGGTTTTCCTGAAGGTAGTGATGAAATCATTAACTGCACAATAAAAATAATTTTCCTAGAAAGAAGTTCATCTTTCTTCAATATTTAATATGCAGTTAGTCACTGACCTGATTTTTATTAAGAGCATTCAACAGATTACTTCCTGGAGATGAAAGAAAAATGCTGCTAGTTGCCTGAGATAACACCTCAGTGCACTCCGGGATAAGGTTAATAGCTTAAAATCAACCGGATCTAAGCTGTAAAGAATTTTCCTTAATAACATGAAAGGGATTATTTTAACTTAGAACAATAAATTAATTGGGACAATTATCAAATTAATATTAAATAACTAATAATTCAAAATTATAGACAATTTTTAGATATACCTGTACAAATAGTATAATAAATAATATATAAGTGAAGGGGCAATAGCATAATACAGTAGGTAGAGCTTTGGCTTGCATATGCTCAACCTAGCTTTGGTCCCTCAAGCCCACTCAGAGTAATTCCAGAGTACAGAGCCAAGAATAGCCCCTGAGTGCTTCCAGGTGTGGCTCCAAACATAGAAGTTAAAGTATAAATCATATTTAAATAATTATTACCTAATTCTTTTTTCCCTACTAGCATTTCCAAACTATTTCTTGAAGCATTAGGTCTTTTAAAATGACAGGTATAGAAATTAGAGTAGAATATGATTATCCTTTAAAATGTCATTTTTGTGATTATTTGACTATCCTTTTAATAAACTATATTAGTGTGAGATCTTAATAATATTCTTTTATTATCCTAATTTTTTTTCTATAACAACTTCTTTTTCTCATTATCAATTTTTTGGGGGTGGGGCTATACTCATCAATGCTCAATGCTTACTCCTGACTCTACACTCATGGACTATTCCTGGAAATCCATGAGAACCCATCTGCAGTGTCAGGGACCAAACCAGAGTTGATTTCATGCAAGGCAAATCAGTGCCTTGGTCTCTATATTATCTGTACAGCCTTCAATTAAACTATGTGACCACAAAATGCTTAATTGCTACTGTCATAAAAAAACTTACCACCATTTCTCCTCCAGTACAGCCCTGGGAATCTCATGGGGCATGAGGATCTTTTAGAAAACAACCTGAGAAATTCTGCAGTAAGCAGAGCCTCAATTCTTCATTTTGATTCTTATACTGTTCTTGCCTATCAATCCTGTCAGCAATTTACTCAAGCTTCCAAATGGAAGTTTTTATACTAATTGCGTTGCAGTTTTACTACATTTGGCTAGTCTTATGCTTAAATTTAACAGAGAATCTATGGAGGGTTAATTTTGCTGACATTACAGTCCATGATATGTGCTCATCTAGTTCCTTTTCCAAAGAAGAAAATTAAGCTACTGTTTCTAGTCAGCAGAAATAGATGCAGTTGAGATTATGATACTTAGTTCCAGTGGACATTCTTTGTGATCTCTGATCCAATTGTCTGAAAGTAAAAGTCTGAAAATTAGCATAGCTGAAATCAAGCCTTAAAATCAGAATCAGTCTTGGATCCTGAACACTGTTTAATAAAGTGTACAGGTAAATTGCCAATTTGTTTTAAGCCATTAAAAGTTGAGCCCTACTTGTTATTTCAGCACAGTTTGGCCTAAAACAGCATAAAATACATTAGGCTCTATCAGAAACTGAAATTTTTGCAAAATATCCTTCAAAAACTGAAAGATTTAGCTTTATATATGAAATGACTGAATCTTCCTTACAATAAAATATATCCTTTCTTTGCATGTTTCCTGTTCACCACCCTCTTTAACACAAGACATTGCCATTATTACCCTTACCCCTAAAATGAGCTCACTCTTATTACTTCCCTCCTTTGCTCCTTACTGCTTCATAAGAACAAATAACTTTGTATTAACCATCCTAGTAGGCCTCAATGAAGATAGCCCTCTATTATTCTGCTGTGGGTAACTTTGGACTTTTATGCCATATTGAATTAATTCTTCTTAAGGATCAAAGAATAAATCAGTTTAAAAGGCTTTTATTTGTGCATTTCAAAAGCAAGTATTATTTATGATATATTAAAGTAGAAAAAGAAGAAAGAAAAGCTGTTGCTACTCATTAAATGGCATTTTAGGAAGGCTTTTCTTTTGAAGGCAAAATACTCCCTATGTGACAGATGGAGAATGACATTAAAGTCCAAAACACAGCAATATTCTGGTCTGTCTCCCAAAAAGCCATTGTGATCCATTCTCATCCAAGGTGCCCAATTTATTTCAAGACCCCAATGAAAGTGTTCCTTTTGACTTTGTCTTAATATGTGTTATGAAGAGAATAAAATTTGTACAATACATAGTGTCCTTTTTAGTTGTGATATTTCTTAATAACCTCATTTTATCCAAATATTCTTCAGAAAGCTTTATATTTTCCAGAAGTCACTTGGTTTTTGTTTAATGAAGGGTAAATAATATCTATGTATAGTAAAATCCAATCCTTCAACAAAAATGGTTTTTGAATCTTTGGGTAATACCCAAAGCCAGTCTTCACTCACCTCCAGAAGTAGAGAACCCAACTTGGGGACAAGTAACAGCAGAAGTAGGGAGGGACACTAATCCTGAGACTCAAAGGGAACTGAAGTCAACAACTAGCTCTCAAGAATCACCCCAAAGGTAATAAAGTGATAAACTTTATTAGGAGACTGGGGAATACTCTTCAGAAAAGAATAGAATAGACAGAAAAGAATAGACAGTGAGTAGAACATGATACAATCAGTGACTACAGTAACCTGGCCAGCAATGCTTTTAGAATGACTTGGTTAATAAAGGGCCAGCTTGCCAGAGGTGAAGAGGCACTAAAGATGTGGCTGCACAAAATAAAGGGTTTTGTTTTTCAAAAATTCTAGAAACTTATAAAAA
>PVKC010026109.1:0-10934 GCA_004027635.1 Crocidura indochinensis | reverse complement strand
TGAAAAAAAAAAAAAAATGCTGGGACAGCTTTTACATTCAGCCTCACGAAAGTACTTAGAGACAAGGATGGACATTACTTATTGATCAGGGGAACAACAGACTAAGAAGCACTAACTCTGATCAACATATATGCACCATATGTAGAGTCAGCAAAATAGGTTAGGCATTTTGCTCACAAATCTAGAGAAAGACATGGCCAGAAACGTGACAGTAATGGTATTTTCAACATGCCATTCCCGCCACTGTATAGATGTATTAGGCAGAACATTAGCAAAGGCATAAGAGCCCTAAATGAGAAACTAGAAGAACTGGGACTAATGGATTTATACAGGACCTTTCATCCTCAAAAAGATGCATGTACTTTCTTTTCAAGTGCACACAGATCATTTTCTAGGTTAGATCACATTTTAGGACATAATTCTAACTTACAAAAGTTCACAATAAGATTATATCAAGCATCCTATGAAATCACAAGGCCACAGAGATAAAAATTATAAAATTATGATGTAGAGAAAATCTAACACCTGGACACTAAAAAACATGCTGCTCAACAATAGCTAAATTAAAGAGGAAATGAAGAAAGAAATGAAATTCCATGATACTAATGATAACAAAAAACAAATGACCTAAATTTATGGGACACAGCAAAAACAGAATTAGGTGGAAATAGATAGCAATACAGGCCTACAGAAGGAAAGAAAAAGTTTAAATCAATAACCTAAAAACATACCTTTAATATGTGGAAAACCAATAAAAAAGAAACCCAAACACCAACAGAAGAAATAATTAAAAAAGAGCAGAAATCAAAATTACAGAAACAGAATAGAAAGAATTGATAAAACCAGGATTTAGTTTTATGAATGCATAAACAAGATAGACAAACTATTGACAGAACTCACATGGAAAAAGGGATAGAAGATGCTAGAGGCCACAGAGCAAAGTGGAAGGCCACATTCCTCTGGCTCCACCTTAGTAGGTGGGGCCAGTATACCGGGTTTGGGCCCCGGAAATTATGCTCAATGGTGTCTTCTTGGCTATCTTGTGCAGAAAAGCACAGAAAAGCAGACAGGGAGCAAAGCAGCAGTCTTTTATAATGGCTCTTTTGTACCCAAACACAGGGCATCAGCACCCACCTTATTGGGTGGGGCCAGTTTACCAGGTTTGGGCCCTGGAGATTATGTTCAATGGCATCTTCCTGGCTGTCTTGTGCAGAAAAGCAGAAAGGGAGCAAAGCAGCAGTCCTTTATAATGAACAACCAAACTGTTAAGCTAGAGAACCTAGAAGAAATGGACAGATTTTTGGAAATATATGACCTCCCAAAACTGCATGAGAAGTAATTAGGCCAGTTACAAGAACAGGAATTCAACAGTAATTAATAATCTCCCAACAAGAGTAGAGTAAGTATTGGCCAGAGTTTAGATTTCAATAGTGCCTGGAATCAAATGCCCAGTAAATCAATCCAGACACAGACACAGCTGCCTTTCAGTTGTGGGCAAAGTTTGAGGGAAAAAACTTGGTTTGAACCCAGCTGAAGTGTTTCAGACCAGCTCCATGGCTGCAAATTTTTTCCAGTCAAGGAGCTCCACTACAGCACTAAATAACAATACCATACATCAAAGTTCACAATGGGAAAACTATGCAGAACCCCACCACACTTTGTGACAGAAGATGCCAGTTCTGGAGATTCAACCAATATCTGCCATCTATGTAACATTGCTGATCAGGATTTTAGAAAGGAAATATTATTTTATGTTCAAAAAACTTAACGAGGGATCCGGGAGATAGCATGGAGGTAAGGCGTTTGCCTTTCATGCAAAAGATCATCGGTTTGAATCCCGGTGCCCCATATGGTCCCCCGTGCCTGCCAGGAGCAATTTCTGAGCATGGAGCCAGGAGTAACCCCTGAGCACTGCCGGGTGTGACACAAAACAAAAAACAAAAAACAAAACAAACAAAAAAAAAAACTTAACGAAACAATAGAACACAGAAAGGCCAGAAGACTCAAGAAGATTTGAGAGAAGTAATGAAAAAACATGAAATAAAAATATCAGAGCTGCAAAAATTGTAGGTGATGAAAACCTCACTGGAAAGACTCACCAGCAGAGTAATAGCCATTGAGGACAGAATCAGAGATGTAGAAGATGAGCTGCATAATACTCCCATACAAAAGAACAAGTAGGAAAAGACAGAAAACTAAACACAACAGAATTCTGGGATAAACTTAATAGAAACAACATAAGAATCACAGGAGGCTCAGAGAACCAAGAAGAAAACCCAGATGAAGAATCAACAGTCAAGTAAATCGATACTGAGAAATTCCCAGAAGGAAAAAGGGCATCCACCATATTCTGGGTGCCTAGAATAACAACTAAAAGAGATTAAAAAAAAAAAAAAAAGTACAACAGGGCAAATAATAGTCACAATGACAAAAATCACAGATAGGGATAGAATACTGAAAGCAGCATGATCAAAAAGGAAATTATATATAAAGAAGCATTCTTAAGATTTACAATAGATTTATCAGAAGCAACTCTCAGAGTTTGAAAGCAGTGACAAAACTCAGTGAAACAAAAGATTAGTCAAGGATACTTCACTCAGACAGACTTTCATTCAGGTTAGAAAGAATACACAGCTTCATAGATAAACAATAGCTTAGACATTTTACAAACTAAAAACCAACCATAAAAGAGCTGAAAGGTCTACTTAAAAGCAACAAATACACCAACAAATACACCAATTCTACTATTAAGATTACACTTGGCGCTAGAGAGGCTGACAAGGTGGCACTAGAGGTAAGGTGTCTGCCTTGCAAGCGTTAGCCAAGGAAGGACCACGGTTCGATCCCCCGGAGTCCCATATGGTCCCTCCAAGACAGGGGCAATTTCTGAGTGTTTAGCCAGGAGTAACCCCTGAGCATCAAACAGGGGTGGCCTGAAAAAACTAAAAAAAAAAAAAAAATTACACTTAATCCCATGACAATCATCTCTCATCTCTCTCAATGTCTTGGTAGATGTGTATGTGTTTATGTGTGTGCATATATTATATATGTATATGTACATAATATACATACATAAATATACAATATATTATATGATAGAAATATAATATATATAATTATATAATATATATTATAATATATATAAAAATATAGGGTTCTCCATCCCAAAAGCTGAATACATATTCTTCTTCAATGTACCTGAGACATTCTCCAAGATAGACCATATGCTGGGCCACAAAATATACCTTCATAAAATCAAAGAGGATAGAAATTAAAACAGCTACCTTCTCAGATCATTATGCACTAAAATTAGATGTGAATTACAAACGGACACAGAGGAAAACTTTAACACATGGAAATTAAACAGCTCAATTCTGAACAATCACAATGGGTCAAAGATGAAATCAAAGAGGAACTTAAAAGATTCCTGGAAATACATGAGAATGAAGACATGAATTATCAGAATTTGTGGAAGAGAGAAAAAGAGGTATAAAGGAAAATGTATAGCTTTGTAAGTATTCATTATCATCAAAAAGAGGCTGAAGAAATAACCTAATGGCACAGCTTAAAAATTTATAAAAATATCAATAAAATGAACCAAAAATAGGCAAAGGAAGAAATTAATGAGGCTTAGAGCAGAAATTAATGAAGTAGAAATCCAAAAACAAACGAAAGATCAATGAAAGCAAGAGTTAGTTTTTTGAAAAAATAAACAAATTCGATAAGCCACTAAGAAGACACACACAAAAAAAGAGAGAAACTTAATGAACCAAATTAGAAATGAAAACGGGGAGATTACTACAGATAAACCAAAATTCAAATTATAGCAGAGATTACTTTGAGAAACTCTATGCCAGAAAACAAGAGAACTTAGAATAAATAGAAAAATTCTTAGACTCCCATAACTTCCCAAGGTTGAAACAAGATGATTTGGTTTATCTGTACAAACCTGTCTTTATTGAGAAAATTATAATGGTAAACAAGTCTTCACAAAAAACAAAAACCCACACCCAGACGGATTCACTACCGAATTCTTTCAAATGTTTCAAGACGACCTACTGCCAATCTTTGTAGGCTTTTCCAGGAAACTGAAGAAGTAGAAACACTTTCAAATAGTTTATACAAAGCTAACATTGCCCTAATACCAAAAGCAGACAGAGAAGCCACAAAAAAAGAGAACATCAGATCAATGTGTTTGATGAACATAGATGCAAAGATTCTCAACAAAATCTGAGTAAACAGGAGGATCAATGGCTCATAAATAAGGTCATATACCATGACCCAGTATGATTAACTGCAAAGATAAAAGTATGGCTTAACATATTCAAGTGAATCAAAGTAATACAACTTAGTATTAAAAAATAAAGAAAAATCATATGCACAAATCTATTGATGCGAGGAAGTTTTGACAAGGTCCAAGAAATATTCATGATAAAAACTTCAACAAGAGAGGAATCAAAATAACTTTTCTCAGTATAGTCAAGGCTATATACTACAAGCCAATGGCAAATATTTATTATACCCAAAGGGGAAAAACTAAAATCCTTTGCTTTAAGATCTGGTCCAAGACAATGCTATCCCCTGTCACCACTTCTATTCAACATAGAACTGAAAGTACTTTCTATAGCAATCAGGCAAGGAAGAGATATCAAGGGCGTCCAGATAGAAAAGGAAAAAGTCAAACTCTTATTGTTTTCAGATGAAATGATACTATATTCAGAAAATCCTAAAGACTACCAAAAAGCTTCTAGAAACAATAAATTTGTATAGGAGAGTGGCAGGCAACAAAATAAGCACCAAATAATCCAAGGCGTTTTTATATAAAAATAATGAAAAGAGACATTAGACAAACGATCGCATTCATAATTGTGCCTCAGAAAATCAATTACTTGGAGTCAACTTAGAAAAGAGGTGAAAAATCTATACTAAGAAAACTATAAAAGATGACACGAAGAAATGGAAATATACTGCCCAAAGCGTTGTACAGATTTAATGCTATTCTTCTAAGAATTCCATGGCTTTTCTTCAAAGTGGATCAAACACTCCTGAAATTCATTTAGAACAACAAATGCCCACTTAAATCTACAGTGATACCTGGGGGGAAAAACAATGAGAGGTATTAATTTTCCCAACTTTCATTTGTACTATAAAGCATTAGCCATTAAACAGCATGATACTGGAAGAAAGACAGATCCTTAGATCAATGGAACAGAGTTGAGTATTCTGAGAATAACCCCATATATATGATATATATAAAGATTAATTGATTATATATATAATCAATTAATCTTTGATTTAGGCACAACAAATACCAGATGGAGCAAGTTCTGTTTGGAAAATTGGTCAATCACATGCAAAAGGATGAACTCAGACCTCTATTTAACACCATGGGCAAAGATCAAATCAAAATGGATTAAAGACCTAGATATCAGACCTGAAACCATAAGGTACATAGAGGAAAATATAGGAATAACACTCCATAGCATTGCGTCTAAATGCATTAACAAACAGTAAACACCATTGTCCAAGCAAGTGGAAGCAGAAATCAGAAAGTGGAATTTCATTAAATTGAAAAGCTTCTGCACATCAACAGGAAATAGTGACTAGGATACAAAGGCCACCCATGGAATGGGAGAAACTATTCACCCAATAGTCACCTGATAAAGAGAAGAGGGACTGGAGAGACAGCATGGAGGTAAGCCTTTCATGCAGCAGGCCTGTGGTTCAAATCCTGGCATCCCATAGGGTCCCCCTATGCCACCAGGGGCAATTTCTGAGCATAGAGCCAAAAGTAACCCCTGAGTGCTGCTGGGTGTGACCCAAAAACCAAAAAAAAAAAAAAAAATGGTGAGAAGAAATGAACAGACATTTCCTCAAATACATAAAGATATTCAAAAAGCACATGAAAATATGCTCTGTATAACTAATCATTAGGCACATGCAAATCAAAATCTCACACCATAAAGACTGACAAGCATCACAAAGAACATGAACAACCAGATCTGGTGTGAAGAAAGAGACTCTCATTCACTGCTGGTGGGAATGCCATCTAGTCCGACCTATTCAAAAAACAATATGGATATTCCTTAAAAAGCAGGAAATTGAGCTTGTGTCCAGCAATACCACTCCTAGATACAAAAAATAACTTTACAAAAATGATCTCTGCACTTGTTCATCACAGCAATATTTACAATAGCCATAATCTAGAAGCAACTTAGGTACCCAGTAAGAGAAAAGTAGCTAAAGAAACTGTGATATATCTATACCATGGAATACTACTCAGCCCTTAGCAAAAATGAAGTCATGAATTTTGCTTATACATGGATTGTCATGAGATTATTATGCTGAGTGAAATGTGTCAGAGGGAGAAGAATAAACAGAATAATCCCACTCATCTGTGGTATGTAAAGAAAAACAAAAGAGTGTGGGAATGATAACCAGAGACAATAGAGATGAGGAGTAGGAGAACTAGTTCTTGTCAACCAGAAAGCTTGTCACAAAGAGCAGAAACTGGGAGGCATCTCATTACTTAACTTGAATCTCTAGTACAAAACCATAGTAGCCAAAACAGCATGGTATTGGGACAAAGACAGACTTTCACAGACCAATGGTCAGAATATCTAGTGACAAACACGCAACATGGTCAATTAATCTTTGACAAGGGAGCCAAGAGGTTCAAATGGAATAAAGACAGTCTCTTCAACAAATTGCATTGGAACAATTGGATATACATGTGTAAAAGAAATGAAAGATCGATCCATTATCTCACACCTTACACAAAAGTCAATTAAATGTAAAACAAAGACCTTGAGAGCAGACCTAAATCCATCAAGTCTACTGAGAAAAACATAAGGAGAAATTAAAACTCAAGAAAGTCTTTGATGATTTAGGAAGCCATTGGCAAGGACTATAGAATCAAATCTGAATAAACGGAACTACATCAATTTAAAATGTTTCTGTATGGCATATAAGAGCTAAAATCAAAAGACAACTGAGTTCGAGAAAATTTCTGCACTCAACACATCAGATAAAGAATACAATATACAAAGTGCTCACAATGTTACCTTCTCAAAATCTAAAATCCACATCAAAAATTGCAGAGAGGAAATGAACAAACACTTCTCTGAGGAAGACCAACAGATGGTCAAAAGGCACATGAAACAATGTTCATCATCATTTATCTTTAGGGAAATTCAAATCAAGACAACAATGCCTATGATGATAGCACATATCAAAAAAGTTGAACACAGCTAAATTTTGTGTTAACTGGTGAGAATGCTGCCTCTATAGAAAACAAAAAACAGTAAACTCAGAATCAAACAACAATGAAATCATGAGACATAAATCATAAGACATCAACTTTAACTACCAAACTTAAATACCTTATTTTCCGGCGTATAAGACGACTTTTGAAACAAAAAAGTCAACCGAAAATCGGGGGATCATCTTATATGCCGAGTATATCCCGAAAAAAGTTTCAATATGTCGCTAAATTAAAGTCTGAATATTGCCACAAAACAAATTTTCCAACTCGATCCTGCCCCAATTACTGCAAGGCTGCTCGATGCTCTGACCACCTCTCTAACTCAGCCATTCCAAGCAGGCTTTTTATGCATGCAAATTAGACAATGTTTTGGACCCGAATCTACACTGTAAAAAGCCTGCTCAGATTGACCAAAGTCAGAGAGGAAGTCTATTATACAGCATACCCTTTGAACCTTTGCTTGTTGTGATTGGCTCACTCTGGTACATACAGTTGCAGCACAGGAACCTTCTGTGAATATTCAGTGAATATAGGCTTAAGCCTATGTTTTAACTGCAAAATTAGGGGGTCGTCTTATATGCCCAGTCATCTTATACGCTGGAAAATACAGTAGGTTTCTGGCAAGCTGGTGTGGAGGGTGATGGCATGACATGCACTATGAGAACATTGGCAGAGGAGGTTCATTTTGGTGATGGGATTCGTCCTTAAACATTATATATCTAAAACCAACTATGAATAATTTTGCGCATCATGATGATAAAAAAATTTAAATATTTAAATTTAATGTAGTCTCCAAATTTCTATCTTACTGAAGAATACATATTCTTTAAAGAATAATTTCAATTATTCTCATTACTCAGAATTGGGCAGATCTATGTTAATATACAACACTGTGCATTATAATTGAGTTTTTAGCACCTATATTTATAAGCCAAAGACTTTTCAGATATGTATAATTAAATTAAGACATGAAGGAATTTGCTAATGATGTTAGTAGGGCAAAGACAGGCACTGGGGATGAAGAAACTGCTTCTTCTAAAGTCTGAATTGCTGAGTACATATTGTAGGATGTGAAATTAGAGTGTTTTAAAAACAGAGAAAATTTAAAAGTACTAACATAAGATTGATAGAGATCAGGTCAAGACAGACTTTGAATGCCTTTGACTTAAAAATAGACTAGGATTAATTTTTTTCTTTGTTGTAAAAACAATAGTTAACCAAGATTCTTTAAAAAGAACCTTCGAATCACATAAATTCATTTTCCTGTGTGGAATTCATATACTGAATGGAAGAGGTGAACTGAATTTCTTAATCATTTAATTTGATTTAAGATAAAAAAAATATGTTCTTCATAACACAAGAGATAAAAGCACAATTATCTCTTTGTAAAACTGAAAAAAGCAACTAAATAATAATATAATTTTTTCTGGTTACCTAGTTTTTGACTTATTTATTAATTTCAATGATTTTTAACTATATTTAGATACTACTTAAAAATTTAGATTAATGTAACTTTGATACACACTTTGTATAAAATATTTAGTAAGATCTTTAAACAAAAAAATCAAAATTGCTTACTACTGCCCTCTAGTGCATTACGAGAAAATCAGCAAGGCTAAAGAAACAGCACAAATGCTACTTGGGTTAGTCATAATTGCCTCCAATGTTAATTATTTCAACTTCCAAGAATAACTTACCATTTGTATTTTAAAATATAAAATGTTTGGGATGAACATAAATAAATTAAAAACATTTCTAATAAGTTCTTTTACTACTTAGTTTAGAACTGCCTGTTTTCCCTGAAAGTAAAAAAGATAATACCTTCTATGGGCACAAGACAAGTAACAACAAAATACAAAACTGCTCAATATTTATAAAGTAGGTATGTTACCAGGTTTGAAGAAATGGAAGACAGGAGTGAAGCTCTAGGAAATTTTAATTATTAACCTTCTGCTATCATAAAAACTTTATTAAAATCGTGAACATGTGCTTGCTTCTGTAGCACATATATTAAAATTGGAATGATATAGAGATTACCATGATCCCTGTGCAAGGATGACCAGAAAATTCAATGAATCATTCCATATCTTAAGAAAAAAATATGGACATGAACAGTCATTTAAAAATTAATTCAAAAAGACCCACAACCCAATCACGAACTTTAAAGTTGTATTTCTAATATTTTCTCTATGAATGCAGAAGCACTCTTTTACATTTTAAAAAGGGATTTCAATCTAAAAATATAAATATATTTTTATAGAAATATAAAACTAATTTATAAAGAATAAGCACAGAACTATAAATATCTTTGTCTTAGCATGATAAATAAAATAAAGGTCCATCTTAAAATTACTGGCAGATTTAATCAAATATTATATCCATTGTATATTCAAAATATCTATTATATCTAAACATTATTTCTATTACATGAAAATCTGACCTTTGAAAGATAAATTTCAAGGACTATTGGGAATAGTGCTTTATTTCTATTTTTAAATTTACAGTGTGTTTGTAATATTCTGTTAGCTTATATATTAAAACAACTGGGGCCATTGAGATAGCATGGAGATAAGGCGTTTGTCCTGCATGCAGAAAGATGGAAGTTCAAATCCTGGCATCCCCTATGGTCTCCTGAGACTGCCAGGAGGTATTTCTGAGCATAGAACCAAGAGTAACCCCTGAGTGCTCCCGGGTGTGACCCCCCACCCCAAAAAACAAAACAAAACAAAACAAAAAAAATGACAAGACTAAAAACAACTGTAAATATAGGTAATATTATAAACAAGACACACTCTAGAAAAAACTTTAACATTTACTAAGCGTGTATATATATCTGTGTCCATATATATATATATATATATATATATATATATATACATATGTATACATATATTTTAAAAGTTCAGTAGTTTGACTTTATAGCTACTTCAGTGTTCCCTATGACATAATTTATATGAAAATACAACTAAACAGTAAATTCTCACTTAGTTGCACCAGAAATTTAAAACATATGTAAATATTTTTATCAAGATTTCATTCTAATTTTGTCTTCCACCCGGGAGATAGCATGGAGGTAAGGCGTTTGCCTTTCATGCAAAAGGTCATCGGTTCGAATCTGGTGCCCCATATGGTCCCCCGTGCCTGCCAGGAGCAATTTCTGAGCATGGAGCCAGGAGTAACCCCTGAGCACTGCCGGGTGTGACCCCAAAAAAAAAAATTTTAAGTCTTCCTTTTCAATTTACGATAACCACAACAAACTAATACTTTATTCATCATTACCCTCCTAAAATTGAATGCTGCTATGGCAAACATGATACAATGACTAATCTTGGAAAAATTTAAATAATCAATTATTTCACAAATAATAATATAAATTTTAAAAAATTCATTCAACTGAAACATACAAAATCTGTAGTGTCAATACTCAGTCTCAGATTCTGAACCAATACAGTAATTCTATATATTCAGGGTTAATAACATCCTAAGCATCAACTTTCTGCTTGAGGTACTTTAATCCAGTTACATTAATTCTAAAACTCAAGAATATATATTAATATCCTCTTCCATGTTCCACCACCAAAAAATTGCTATTTTTCAAGCTTTTATGTTGCCAGAATTTTTGTACCCGCAAATATGCTCATTAGAACTATCATGACCTGTCAATAATATA
>PVKC010026108.1:0-16135 GCA_004027635.1 Crocidura indochinensis | reverse complement strand
CAATATTTTAGGGGCACTCAATTAAAAAAATAAAAATTTCTTAGTACAGAGCCAGGAGTAAGTATTGAGGACAAACTGGATGTGTACAGAAACTGAAAATAAAACCAAAATAAACTAATACAAATGCCACAGTATTCAATGTTTTGTTTGTAAGGTAGGTAAGCAAATAATTGTCTTTCAAACTAATATTTTACTTAATAAAACTGTTCACGTAACAAGAATATTGAGTCACAGTGAAAGAAAGATCTAGTTTTATACTTAGGTCTCATAAACCACAAATTGCAATGTTATTTAGTATATCTAATACATGTTAGCATGACATATAGTATTAACAATTCTTTATTTAAATTAAAAACAAATTTAGGGGCTGGAGCAATAGCACAGCAGTAGGGCATTTGCCTTGCACGTGGCAGACCCAGATTGGACCTAGGTTCGATCCCCAGCTTCCCATATGATCCCCAAACCAGGAGCGATTTTCGAACACATAACCTGGAGTAAACCCATGAGTGTCACGAGGTGTGGCCCAAAACTTTAAAAAAAGTACTTACACTTGATCTTAGCCAAAAGGCCAAGAAGCGATAAATTTAAAAAAAGTAAATTTAGCTTAATTAAAGCATTAAAATATTATAAAATTGTAAAGAATGCCTGTATCTGTATATGTTGATTAAAACCCAGTTATAATATCTGATACATCAAGCAATGTATTTGAGAACATAGAATATGAATAGAAAGTAGTACTTTTTAGATAAATATATATTTCTGCTCATTTTTGTTTGGCTTATTTCAACACCTTAGCTATGCTATACAGTTGATAACCTGGGAATCCTGTATAAGAGTATAGTATTTTAGGTTATATGTAGTTTCTTCAGCTTGTCAAAAAATTCAGCATGTATGTTGTTTTCTAATGTTATAAAAATATACCTTTCACCTATCTACAAGTATCACATTGAGAGATTTCATCGTATTAGTTACAGATGCTCAAAAGAGTTATTTAATTTCAAGCATTTCCATGATTTTTTTTTTTTTTTGGTGTTTGGGCCACTCCCGGTGGTGCTCAGGGGTTACTCCTGGCTATCTGCTCAGAAATCGCTCCTAGCAGGCACAGGGGACCATATGGGACACCGAGATTCGAACCCACAACCTTAGATTCTGGATCAGCTGCTTGCAAAGCAAACACCGCTGTGCTATCTCTCCGGGCCCCATTTCCAGGATTCTACATTGGACCATTAATGGATAGAAATATAAATAGAACTTTAAAGTAATTTTCTGACTCTTTGAATAATTCAATTATTGTATAGATGAAATGAAGATCATGTGAAATTGATTAGGTCTAGAAAAATACAAAGGAAATGATCAGTGCAATAACTTTTACTTAATATACATTTTAATATTGACTCTACAATAAACATGGTTTGATTTTTATTTTAATATACATAAACATTCTAGAAAGTTAAAACATAAAATAGTTCACAAGAAAATAAAATGAATAAATGGTAAACAAGAGGTACAGTTTGAGTGTTTCATGCAGTGATTTATATAATCAATATTTTATAACCTATACTTTAAAAATGTTATTCATTTTCTTTGCATTTTAAATTCTTAAGAAGATATTTTATTTGTAGTATTTATACTATAGCATATTATGAAATATCTTTAATAGTAAACTAGTAAGTTCTACTTTAAAAATATTACAAAATATGTGGAAAAATGATTGTTTTGTGTTTTTTTTTTCTTTTTCACCCTGCATAAGCACAGTAACTATTGGGGATATTATAGAGGGAATTCCCTTGGCCTAGGAGATATAGGGTTTCTCCACCCCTGAAGTATACTATCATGGGATTTATATATTTATCGATTGATCAATTTTTTGACGTCTTTATTTTGGTGTAGAGATTGAAGTTGATGTCTCCAACATTATTTTATTTTACTTTATTTTATCTTATCTTTCATTTTATTTTTGCACTCCAGCATGCTTTGATTTCAGAACCGAGACTATTGTGTGGTGCTTATCTTAATTGCTGTAGTGCTCACTGGATATTTAATTTGATATTTCATTCTGTATTGTCGTGGTGTTTCAATTACCTTTTTCACATCCTCTCTCAAACTGAGGTTGAAAGTCTCTAGAAGGATTCTGCCCATTTTCAGTGTATTTGACATTTTTTTCTTAGTTTGTACCCCAATGTATTGCTTTTCTTTCCTTCAAGCAAAACCACATAACTCAATTTATCTAGCTCCACCTCTTAATTAGAGGGGAAAACAAGGGAGGGTACCAGGACCAAACAGATATATGATCACTAATAGTAAACTAGACAAAGAGGGGACCACCTACTCAAGCAGCACGGAGGAGGATGGTGGGGTATATGGGTTATAGAAAGTGATCTGGGGTGGGGGAAGGACAAATTTAGTGATGGTATTCCCCTGATTCAATGTTAATATGTACCTAAAATACTCTTATGAAAGATATGTAAGCCATTATGATCAAAATAAAAATTAAAAAAAAGAATTGAACCTGAAAAAAAGAATATTACAAAATATACTTAATAATACAAATTTATGAACATTTGCTTATTCACATGCTTTCCTATTGATTGTTACTATAGTGTTTTACGTATGACTTTGTACTTATTTAAATAAACATGTAGTTTAATTTATTAGATATAATTATATGATTAAAATTTGATAGTTTAAGAATTTTTCATTATAAATATTATTTTAGGGTTGGAGAGATAGTTTGGAAATGAAGGCACTTACTTTGCTCCTAACACTGGTTCAATATTTAGCAACACATATGATTTTGCTTAAACATTTTAGTGGTTCCAGAGCACAGTTAGTTCTGACCCTACCTCAAAGTGTTCTAAATTATCATGAAAATGATTCATAGCAGTTTCTTATTCTCAGTGACTTAGCAATTCTTGATTATAGCCATCACATTTTCCTAGTACAACATGTAAAATATAATACTTTATCCTTATTTTTATTTTTTTGTTAAAATCTTCAAATTTTATTTTTCTATCAAGTGTCTAGTCAATATAAACTTACTTTTTATATCTTTAAAATTGTTCAATAAATTTGTAAAAAATCTTTTTATATTATTGAAAATAACACATTTCAGGTCAGAAAGATAACTCAAAGGACTAAATGCTAAGTGGATGCTTTCCATGCAGGTAGCTCTGTACTGATCCCCAATACCAAGTGGTCTGCTGAGCACTGCTTTGGAAAGACTCCTCCAGGCACAGAGCTGGAGTTAGCCCCTGTCAGAGCACAAACCCTAAGAAAAAAAAAACTTTTTTGTTCAAAATAATTTATTTATTAGTTATTTTTTCCTGTGTTTTCTTTATATAGTTTCACTTATTACTAATTATTTTATTTATTAATATTTTTGACTCATGTCAAAGTTTTTCTATCACATTTTATTTAATCTCTTTTAATATTTGTATATTTTATTCAACAAAGTTTTATTATTTATACACCATTTCTTAAATACACACATCACTATTATTGTATAATTAATGGTAAAACTTTTCAAATGAGTTTATTTTGACACTGAAAGTACAAATTTTTTTTTGTCCTCTAAACTCTTTAGGAAGGCAAAGATGAGAACTTAAGTTAAAAACGTCTAGATTGAGAACAACTAAAATGTCAAAATTGACATATTTTCTTTATTTATCAATCACTGATGTCTATTGTTTGTGACACAGGAAAATCCCAAGAAACATTTTTTACTTATGAGAATAAATTATTATATTTTCATAACCTAAGCAATAATTAAATCAGTGAAAGAATCATAGAATAAATCAAACCCCCAGTGAGATACCTTTAACAGCATTTCCAATTCATATGGTAATGTTAATTTTACTTATTTAAGAGAAGCACACACTTATCAGTAATACTGAATAAAATAAAAATGTGAACATATTTAAACAGAATACAGTACTCAGGAGATGGAGAAATATGGGATATCTTGAAAGGTTATATAATCATTATTAAAATAGTATAACTTTGCAGTTTTTCTAAATTTAAAAAGCCGCTTGTTGGCTAAAGGTTTTGATGGCTTACATCTTAAAATTTTGTAAATAAGGATCTATTTAGTAAAGCTACATGCTTAATATTCAGTTTAATGTTTGATTATTGCTACTTGTATTTTATTTATAGCCACATAAAACAGTCCTAAGGGCTTACTTTTGTCTCCGTGCTCAAGTGAGGGATAGAATTTAGGTTTGGCTACATACAAGGAAAGAGCCTTAAACCATGTAATATAGCTACAGTCAGTCCTATATATGTATAGCTTAATTACTAGAGAGAAGTAAGGATAAGTGAAATGTGAGAGGGAAAGAGAATGGTTTTGAACACTCTCCTGGACACCTGATATTGTTCCCTGAGCCCAACCTGGAGTGGTCACCACAATATTTATAAATATTACATATAATTACAAAGCATGTTTAATAATGTAGAGGGTTAGAGTGATAGTATAAGGTATCTTATAAGGTACCTTATAAGTATAAGGTAGAGCATTTGCCTTACAAATGGTCAACTTGGGTAATATCTCTGATACCTGGTACTTTATAGTCCCTAAGCACAGAGGCAGGAATAAGCCCTGAACATTTGGGTTAGCCTAAAGAACAAAAATTAAATAAAAATAAAAATAAGAGGGGTAGAATTCAGGAAATGTAATTTTTCATTCATCACTATTCATTTTAATACATCTCTAAAGTTTAAAATTTATACAATAGTAATAGACTATCATGGTAAAAACTATATGAAACCTCAAAGACAGAAAAAAGAAATTAAAATCACCCTTGATATTACTATGACCACTTAGGAAAAGGTCATTACTAATATTTTTAAAATTTTTTTCTTTTTATTTATTTATTATTTTTTGGGCCACAGGCAGCTATGCTTAGGGGTTGGTTACTTCTGGCTCTGTTCTTATATGTTGCTCCCAGCAGGCAGGCTCAGGGAACCGTATGAGATGTCAGGGATAGAACCCAGGTGTGTCCCAGGTTGGCTGTATGCAAAGCAAAGGTACTACAGCTGTACTATCATTCTGGCCCCTAACATTTTTAAATAAGTATTGTACTCTAGACATGATTATGGAGTCTGAATTTTTAACTAGCAAGATATGAATATTTGTTTCTGTATCAGATCCATTCTTTGTGATATATCTTTATTATTAACACATCTAAAATGATGTGTTACACTAATTTAGTGAATCTCTTATTTTTAGACAAGTAACTAGCTTCAATATTTTTCTATTAAAGAATCTCATGATTATTAATATAATAGTTTAAATATTTTGCTGACTATTTCTGATTATGATATTTGTATGTTACTAAGTTTTTAATACATATGTATATATTATAAACAGATCTTATTTAATTATATACAGATTAATGTATTGTGTAGTACTGAAATATAAATATACTACATAAATATACACAATACATATAATATATAAATATTATATAGGTGATAAATTTTCCTTTTTTTTTTTTTTCTTAATTTGTTGGGCCACACTTGATTGTTTTTAGGCTTACTCCTGGCTCTGAGTTCAGGGATCACTGCTGGTGCTACATGTAAGGCCTACAACTTACTTGCTTTACTTTCACATTATATCCTTGTATCATTACATTTGTTAGAGTATATAAATAATGTGAAATATGTTACTTTTATACTTTGTTTGTTTTGGGGCCACACCTGGCAGTGTTCAGGGGTTACTCCAGTCTCTGTACTCAGAAATCGCTTCTGGCAGGCACAGGGGCCCATATGGGATGCCGGGATTTGAACCACAGTTGGTCCTGGGTCAGCCTCTTACAAGGTAAATACCCTATAACTATGCTACCTCTCCAGCCCCTATTACTAATTTTTTCAAAATTCTCAGTTCTGGAAAATTGCAAATGGCTTTCTCAGAAAACTCAGTAGCTGTCTTCATTTTCTGACCAATTTTTTTTTTTAGTATATAATTCAAAGAAACCTCTCAGTAGTTAGAGTTTGGATATAACTCAAAGAAAACCTCCCAGTAGTTTAGAAAGGATGCACACAAACAAATTGGGAGTGAACTAGCAGAGGTAAGTGATATTTCTCTCTAAATGTTGCTGCAGACTACTCTAGGCTACTCTAGCTCTCTCCAAAGTAAACTTGCATTTTTCAAGGTTTCTCAGGATCTGTGTATAAATTTGACACAGTATGCCCTTTAGGCATACCCCAGCTTATTCAGTGATTGAGACCACTTACTCATACTAATCAATGCACACCGAAAATACATAAAAGATTTGTATTCATTGCTCAATATATTTTGCTCCTCAAGTGTCATAAAACATTCAGGGTATATTAACTGGCAAATGCACACCTGGAGTATGTTACTTAGTTTTAGAAACTGCTAATTTAAAAAAAACTCAAATATTTAATTTTAAGGGAAAAATCAGTTTTGGATTTTGAGCATATATATCATCTTTCATTTTGGCCCAATTAACCCAGCAGGTGTGTGCAAATTAGGTCACTACTTTGTCACCGTGGTAACATGTTTTGGGGAGTTGGATTTTAACCATCTCCAGGATAGGTTACGTTGGCTGAGTTAGTATTGTGATGCTTCACAAACAAGGCAGATTTTAATATGCTAGAGTGTAGCAAATAGTCCTGGAGCTGGTTTCAACAGATTGCATTGTGGCCTGAAAACAATGCTACCTTGAATTTTTAACAAGGGAATCTAATAAACTTTAGAACTTAACTTTCATGTAAAATGTACTGACAAACTCCGAAAGAATTGTCTAGCATGCTGACAATCACTCTTGGAAGGTGATTGTCTTATTCCCTCTTGGTACTAGGGTCATGTAGTTCTCAGCCAAATTCCCTGGAATTTAAGGATTTTTTTTTCTTTCAATTTTTATTTTGACCATCTTGGCTTACATATCTTTCACAGTAGGAATTTAAGGATTTTTTAGTGAGTCTGTTTGTTAAGCTAAATCATGGTTATCTGAGAGCCTAAGACCTTCATATCCATTCATACTAGTCAGTCACTATAATCTCTTCAGTATGTAATAAAAAAAAAAACACAAATCTTAACAATTTAAGTGCTAGTTTGGTCATTATTTGTAATTGCTTACGGGTTAAAAAGTTGGCAGACTTGATCTATGCCAGCTCTCCAGCATTAATACAAGTTTCTAACTCAGGCTTCTTCTCACCAGGCGGAAAATCAGGCATGCTCAAGATTGTTGGTAGAGATTTTACAATCTGTTGGGCCGCTGAAGGTTCCAAATCATGTGGGTATTCTGCAGCCCCACAGAGTGATAGAATTTTATCACTTACTAGTAAGGAGTTCACACCTCTTTTGGTCATTAAAATAAGCATGCATTATAAGATGGAAACAAAACCCCAGTTAATGATATCAAATATATTTCCAGGGAAGTGTGCCTCCCAAGACCCACTTTTCAGTGCCTATTTAGGGATAATATTTCCATTAAGTCTGTTGGGGTCAATTTGTTTACAACTCATTTTTTCTAGTATAACATTTAATTTGTATTACTAGCTGTAATTTTGAGGCACTTTGTTTAGCATTTTTATTTTTTGTGGTATTTTACACATGATATTTCAGAAACTTGAATTCTCCAGTGTTTATTTTCAGTTTCTTGTGATCGCAGCTTTATTACTTATTTCATGTGTTTTCAATAGTTAATATTTACAAAACACTGAACAAATTCTTCAAGATTGCTTTCCATAATCTTTCTCAGAATCAAGGAAAAAAATAAAGTCATCGGAACTGCCCTGTGTCATATCAGATTTGAAATCACTTTCAAACTAGAATAGAGGAACCCCACCCCATTTTAATCTCCTAAGAATCTCAGAAGCTTTCATAGGGATAGCATTTTTAAGTAGAGATACAGTTGACTCAAGCACTCTTGAACTTCTAGATTCTCTTTCACCAAATGCTCCCTACCTATGTTGAAGATTTCCTTTCCCATAAATTCCCTAGTGAACCCTGAAGAACATTAATTTTGTGGTAGGGCTGGTTCATAGACAAAGACCTAAAATCTCACTAAAATTTATTAACTCGTTAATGGTAAAGGTATACTTTGTTCACTGGAAACCTGTTTGCAGAATTTCTTCCTGCCTTTTCAGGGAACAAGGTTGGTGACAGCACAAATTAGCATCAGAACAGAGCCACATCACTGTGGAATCCCAGGTTGTTTTAGGAATAGGAATGGAAAAAAAATAATAAGGGATGACATTGAATTCATCAAATCTAATAAAGGACATTTTAGTAGATTTAGGGCACTAGAAACCCCTGAATTGTAGTAACCAAGCTGGGAAAGAAATGGGCAGTTAAACAAAGTAATGCTGAATCCTTTCATTGTTTGATGAAATAATTTTTACCCTTTTTAACTGGTATGCTTTTTAAAAAAGAGCTTGGTATATCTGAAACAAAGAGCATACAGCCACTGAGCTCGTTGGTTTTTATACCTTCCTTTACTGAGTATTGTCCTTCAGTACAATACAGAGCCATTTCTTTGTTCTCACAAGCTAGCAGTTAAATTGTATGTAAATGTATGCAAATTAGATGCTGTCTAATAAAGAGAGTCATTAGATGGAAGAAATATTTAGTTTAGAAAAAAAAGCAGGTGTATTGTGTAAAAGAAAAATGTAAGGCTACAAAAAGCCCAAACTTTGTGGACAGTTATAGAAAAAATATTAAAATAGATTTTTAAAAGACTTACGTCTTCCTGACCTTTCCTATGTGCTTATATATGTGTGTGTGTTTTTAAAATATTTACATATAAAACTAGAGGATTGGCTTCTTTCCCAGAATTACTGGAAGCACCTTCACCAGGAACATTTGGACTTGAATAATCTCCACAGCAGCATTTTCTTTCTTGAATTAAATGAATTGTAAAATGGATGATTGGCCCAGGAGCACTGACTGCTTATTTGGGTTCCTTTCCTTCAGGTGGATAGATAGAGCTTAGTAACTACAAATTGAGTACCTTATAATTAATCATAACTACTTTAAGTTGCCCTATCATTCTAGTTCACCCTAGTTCACTTGTAAAGGCTGCTGTTGGCTTCTAAAAATGTATGTAGGCTATAAGCTCTTTGAGAGAAACCAATCATTCCATTTGAATGTCATTAAAGTTGTATTCAAGATTTAGCAAAGTGCCTCATATTGGGCACTCACAATTATTTTTTGAGAGACTAAGTGAATGATTTATGAAATGGAACAGAATTTCACACACGATACATTTTAATTAGGTCAGCAAATTGATCGTGGGTATGTTATATATACATATATGTTATATATATGATATATAATGACTATAATGTGAATAATTTTTGTAGTTTTCATATAGCAGCTGTAAGTACCTGGTGAGGGGAGGGGAAATGTTTTGCTGTCCATTTCGTAATTATTATCATTCAATGTAGTGACTATTATGAGTAAGCACCATAGTTTCTATCTAGGAAATCATATATATATATATATATATATATATATATATATTGGTTTTTGGGTCACACCTGGCAGTGCTCAGGGGTAACTCCTGACTCCATGCTAGGAAATTGATCCTGGCAGGCATAGGGGACCATATGGGGCACCGGGATTCGAACCAATGACCTTTTGCATGAAAGGCAAATGCCTTACCTCCATGCTATCTCCCGGGCCCCAGGAAATCATATTTTTGAGTGGAAAATTATATACATACTTAATGCATATCAACTTTCATTTATTTGATTATTTTTGTTTGACGACCAAACCCAGTGATGCTCTGTCTTTAGTTTTGGCTCTGTGCTCAAGGATCACCCTGGTTGAGGTTCAGGGTAAGTTGTTTTCTTCTTGTGGGGGAGAGAAAAAAAGAGTACAGATGCAGAATTTTCTATGATGCAGTCCCAAGTTAATACAAATGTACTAGGATTTATTCTATTCTCTCATGAATTTCCAGAAACAGCTTGATTTTAACCTCTGTGGAAATACAAATGAGGACTGTGATGGATACAATAATGACTTCAGTTAAATTATAACTCCAATTCAAAATTTTAATCATATTCAGCCTTTGAATAGGAAGTAAAGTATGCGAAGGACTTAATAACTTTTTAATTATGAGGATTAAAATATAAAATTACATTATTGTTTGTAATGTTTTCCATGGTATGAATGAAAATGTAGGTTTTATCTTCCTAGGATCTCAAATGAGATAGAATGGGAGAGTTGAAAGGAAGTATATATCTTCCAAAGTTACTATTTTACTTTATTTTCACAGAACTTCTGGAGATTATCAATTTGCCATTATTATTTATATTTCACAGGTGAGGAAATGAACATTTTGAAAAAAATGAAATGACTTAACCAAGGGCATACAAAACATGTGAGAGCAGTTTCATATAACTCTGTGACCCAGAAATAATGCAGATGAACACTTTATACTCACATTATAGCACGCATCTTGTTCTAATTGTACGCCCAATATTTTTCATAGATTTGGTTTAACATTCACATTTTCTACATGTTAAATTAGCTATCATATCCAAGACTAAAACAGAGAGAGGCATGTATGGGCAAATACCAAATATTTTGATAACTGATATGGATTTGAAAATCATAATAGATCTATGAATTACAATTATTTTAATGCATTTTCTTGACTTTTGAGTTAAAGAAAGATTTTGATGTGAAGGTGAAAAATATGCTGCACTGAAGTCATCTTGGAGGTAACCAAGGGCTGTGGGACTAACAGCTTTTGATATTACTTAGTGCTTATTATTGTTATTATTATTATTTCTTTTTAATTATGCAAAGTGCTAATCAGTTTGATTATGCACAGTGCTAATCAGGTTAATTATGCAAAGTGCTAATCAGTTCTTCTTGAAGCACGCAAGGAGAGCAGAGGTGCTGGCGGTGAATGGCATAGCTAGATGGGGGTAGTCACGGCAGTCATTCCTTATTAAGATAGGAGTAGACAAGATAACAAGTGGGTGGGGGGGTTAGTCATAAAAATAAAAAGGGAAAAAAAGAAAGCTAGGAGCACAAGAAAGATTGTGGTTTTGGCAGGATGGTGCTTGCACACAGAAAGCCGTTTCCCCCCTGTTGCATGGATAAGGTAGAATAGTCTTTGCTATATTTTGAAGGAACTCATTTGAAGCCAAAAAGACTGCAGAGGGAAAGAAACAGAGTATTGTATAGCTAGACAAGTTGTCAAAACAACTTATTGTAGTTGGCAAGCACCAATTCCTGGGAGGACAGTAGAGGAAGTAGAATCTAATAGACCTATACATGAAAGAGGACATCAATAAAGAGAATTGAAAAATTAAGGGAGTGCCATTCTGATAAAATAAACAGGACCATCTCACCAGTATATTGTTATTGGAATGCCTGTCTATGTAGCATATTTTCTGAAGTGAACTGAGAGTTTCTTGTTGCTGGCAGTGGTGATGACAAATATGACAATAAGAATTTTATATAATAGCTCCTAGTTGGATCGGCTTTGTTACTGCTGAAATCAAAGTGAATTTTAATATTAACTTGTAGGTCTATGCTTATTAAGCTGGATGACTTCCTGTGAAGATGAGTTTTATAACAACATATTTAAATGTTTTTATAGGACAATGACCATGGGACTCTCCCAAGAAAGTTCATTAATTTGGGCCTCCTGTGTTTGTGTGTGTGTGTTGTGTATGTGTGTGTGTGTGTTTGTGGTTTGATAAGTAATCAGTGAAATGTTATAATACCTGCATGTTTGCATGTGTTTAAAGAGTGCATCTAAATCATTATTATTATTTATATCTTTGTCTCTGTATTTTGGACCACACCTTGCCACCTTGCAGTGTTCAGGACTGCCTATAATTAGTGGTTCCAGGTGTGGTGCCAAGGTACCAAGTTGTATCCCGGTCAACCATATATGAAGCAAGATCCTCAATCCATTTACCACCTCTCCAACCTCAAAGTATTTAGTTTTTAGAAAAATTTTAAGTCCATGTAGTTTTTACTTTACTCTGGAATCTTAGGAAGGAAATTATGCCACGTTTGCCTTCTCTATTATAACTCATCTAATAAACAGTATTTAATCATTCTATGTTTTATTCCCAGTCAGTTTAAGCATAACTGACCTTGATAAGTATGCCTGGTTTCTTATATTTATCCTATTTATTGTTAGAATGCTGCAGATATAAAATCATTAATGTTTCTTTAGAATAGAACATATTAATAAACTATATGTCTAGAAAAGTATAGGTACTTGGATAAAGGCAGGCTCAGTTTTCATTTTTTCCTTACCAAGAACAATTATATTTTAAAATATGAAAAGAATGACATAAAATTTTGGTTTCCAAGGAGAGTCTGGAAAGAAATATATTGTTAGAGGACAGTGCTTACAAATTGAGAAAGCCTGGTGGGGTCCCTTTGAGAATTTGGCTGGAAGATTCTGTTATAAGCAATCCTTCTGCTCATCTTTATGGGAACATGATTTTAAAAATGAAATACTGCTTCTGTGTTCCCTACCTCCGAAAATTAATATAATGATGAAGTGTTCGTGTTACCATTCTACTTATTAAAATCTTTCATATTGTTTTCTTTTTAAAAATTATTGATAGTCTGTGGTTTAAAATGAAATTAGTAATGGTTTCTCATGCACATTAATTCCAATACCACAGCTACCACCAATGTTCATCCTTTCTCTCCCATGGACACCACTCTCTGTACCCTCACAAAACAGTTGTTTGAACCAGTTCTATTATGTTGCCTTTGAACTTTGATTGCTACCTTGCTGGATATTTTTAAGTTCTACATATGAGTTGATTTTTAATAATGATATATATGTATGTATATTTTGGTTTTTGGCTCACAACTAGCATTGCTCAGGTTTTACTGCTGCTCTACACTCAGAAATCGCTACTGGCAGGCTCGGGGGACCATACGGGATGCCGGGATTTGAACCACTGTCCTATAACGTCTAAGACAAATGCTCTACCGCTTCGCTATCTCTCCAGCCCCTAATTTTATTTATTTTAATAATAATTCTAACTAAGGAATAACATACTCTTTTAAACTAAAAGTATACTGAAATCTTGCATCCTGGAAAAAGCATTTGAAGCCCAACACTTTACTGTATAGCCATTTACAACATCCCTGGAAAGTCCCATGAGATAATATTGTTCAGGGAGGGATGAACTAAAGTGTACATATAGTGTGAAACCAATCAGAAAATTGGCCTTCTTAATGTGTTTATTTAATGAAACAAATATCATTAATACGTCTTTTTGCAAAATGAAGATGTGTTAATAACAATACTATTTACTATTATAGATGATAGATATATAGTTGGTTAAAAAGAGAGTACTCTAGATTATTTACAGTGTACCTCATGTCAAAAATAATTAATATATCAATTGATTAAACTGAAAAAATGTATTCTAAAATAGGAACTTAAGAAATGACACATTTTCTGTTTTAAATTTTCACCTTGAATAAAATAAAGTAATTTGGCTTAATTTTGTGGATACAATATTCTTAAACATTTAGTGAATTAACAGTAGTATTTAGAGTTAACACAGGATTTGAATTCTGGTCCTTCCATTTATGGGGTAAGCAAGTCATGAGTGCATTGGATCTTGATTTCTCAGAGTCATTATCTCACAGAGTAGTTCTTAGTATTCATTAATAGCCATATACTCAATATTCAATATGCAATACCACAATAGGGTATAGTCCTTTTTTCATTTCTGGCAATTGTAGTTTTGGCTTTCATGAAAATATCTTGAACTGATTTAACTTCCTTTTCTATAACTGTTTTTATTTTACATTGTCTATACTTCAATTAACTCAGTACATTTTTTACATTTCATCTTTATAGTTGGTCTCTCTTAGCTTTTGTATGCTTTGATAACTTCCCTGTTAATTTGAGGAAATTTTGAGTACTTTATTAACTATATGTAACGTAACTTTTATTATGACTGTGTGCAACTTAATTATAGAAACTTATAAATAAACAATGTCAAGTATGCAAAGTACTCTGCTTCTGTCAGAACTGGACTACAGCAGTCTATATTTTGGACTACTGATTGTAGATAAGTTCTCAAAGAAAAGGTTCATTTATTTAATCCAGGTATTCTTGAAATTTTTCATAGACTACACCTAGAATATATTCTAATAAGTGAAAAAAAATCACAGTACTAATGATTAAAGTGCAGTGGAGTATAGATGTTGACAACTTTTTGGAGAAGAACTATTGGGAAGACTTCCAGGAGCAAAAGTTGTTTGAGTTTGATCTCTAAAAATACTTTTATTTTCTTTTTAAAAATTGAAATATAGGTTTAAAAATTGAATTATAGATATACTTTTAGTTATGTATACAGAAAGTTCACTAAATAGGATGCATAGTACCTGACAGTACTCTATGCTAACTATTGGCTCTGTGTTTAGGGATCACTCCAAGCAGTGCTCATAAGACTATATATGATGCTGGGGATCACACCTGGGTTAGCATGTGCAAGGCAAATACTATACCCATTATACTACTGCTCTAGCCCCAATAGTAGTTTATTTAAGTTACATATTTGGTCTAAAGAAAAAATATATTATAAAAATATGAACACATTTTATGAACACATTTTACGAATACATAATCAATCTTAACCGAAGTTAATATTTAAAAAGGATGAAGGTTATGTAGTGATGGTACAGCAGGGAGGGTGTTTGTCTTACATGAGGATGATTAAAGTCAATCCCAGCACCCTCAATATGGTTTCCTGAGAAATGCCAAATGATATCCCAGAAGTACAGAGCCAAGGGTTAATCTTGAGAATCACCATTATGTGAACCAACCAAATAAAACAAAAACAAACCCTCCTCAAAGCTTGGTGATAGAGATCTTCATAGGTAGGTCTACGTCTAAGTCCAAGATTTATTCTATACTTACTTATAATCTTAAACAATTTACTATACTTCCCTGAGCCATATTTTGTTCAGTATCATTCAGTTTTTCATTTAACTTAAATAATTTAAGTTACCTTTATGATTATAATTAAATAATTCTCTTACATTGGGTATATTGGATCCCAGAAGTTAAAGGTTAATTGCTCTTCCTTAATAATCAATTAAACAAGTAATGTGCTTAACAAGTGCTAGAATATTTGGTAAAAATGAAAATAAATAATATTAATTCGGGGCCCCGAGATAGCATGGAGGTAAGGCTTTTGCCTTTCATGCAAAAAGTCATTGGTTCGAATCCCGGTGCCCCATATGGTCCCCTGTGCCTGCCAGGAGCAATTTCTGAGCATGGAGCCAGGAGTAACCCCTGAGCACTACCGGGTGTGACCCAAAAACCAAAAAAAAAAAAATAATAATAATAATATTAATTGGTCCAGAAGAAATTAAAAAACCTCTTTAAAAAGTGTGGTTGTGGGGCCGGCGAGGTGGCACTAGAGGTAAGGTGTCGGCCTTGCAAGTGCTAGCCAAGGAAGGACCGCGGTTCGATCTCTAGTGTCCCATATGGTCCCCCAAGCCTGGGGTAATTTCTGAGCGCTTAGCCAGGAGTAACCCCTGAGCATCAAATGGGTGTGGCCCAAAAAGAACAAAAAAAAGTGTGATTTTTTTTAGAGTAATAATCTGGATTTTGAAAATGTAGAATAAAGGAATTTAACAATAAAATTGGAAGCTAGGAGAAGAACAAAGGACTCTTCACAAAAGTTTACTAGAGTAAATGGAAAAGAATACAGAAAAACTTAAAACAGAGGACTAAAATGGAGAAAGATTTTACTGGAGGCAAGAAGAGTAGAGAGAAATTTCTTGGCACCTTTCTTTTTGTTTGTTTTGATTTGGATTTTTTAGGTGAAAAAAAATTTTAAGTGTGCTAGTCTTAATTTATGTTTCAGTTGTTAAGGACCTAATAGTCAAATCAATTTCATGTTAACTAAAGCAAGCACATTTTTAGATTTAAAGAAAAAAAACTCTACTCCGGGAGGCATTATATGTTGGAATGACCTTCACAGAAAGAGATAGCCGGTTAGATTCCTATAAGAATTTTCACCAAGTAAATATTATCCAATAAAACACTCTATTGTTGTACTAGCTTTAGCTTTTGAGTTATGAAGTTATTTCTAGCATTTACTTATTTACTTGCTTGCTTCTTTTTTTTTTTTTTTTTTTTTTTGTTTTTGG
>PVKC010026107.1:0-16256 GCA_004027635.1 Crocidura indochinensis | reverse complement strand
TTTGTTTTGTTTTGTTTTTTTGGTTACACCTAGCAGACTCAGGTGTAACTCCTGGTTCTATGATCAGAAATCACTCCTGGCAGGCTCTGGAACCATATGGGATGCCGGGATTCTAACCACCATCCTTCTGTATGCAAGGCAAACACACTACCTCCGTGCTATCTCTCCGGCCCCTGTTAAATTTTTTTTTGTTACATTTTTCCTCTTTTTTCCTTTCCTCTTCAAAATTGATATTTACAACACCTGGAAGGACTCCTCCTAGTTTTATTCTTTCTTCCTTTCTTTTTCTATATCTACAACAGAACCACATTGCTTGAATCATCTTGTTCAGCCTCATAAATTGAGGGGGAAAATGAATGGTGCCAGGTCCAGACACTCACATGAACATTTAGTGGAAATAAAAAAATAACCAGACCTGAACATCAAACCCAAAGTCAATGACAACAGAATCTATACTTAATCCACAGCAAGCTGTACAAGTGGGGACCAGTTACACTAATATTCTGGGGAGTAAAGGAGCGAGATGTGGATGTAAGCTGGGAACGGGTGGAGGGAAGACATCACTGTCGTGGGAATGCCCCTGATTCATTGTCACTATGTACCTTAAATATTACTGTGAAAAATTTGTAAATCACTTCGGCCATAATAAAAATTAAGAAAAATATAAAATGAAACGTTAAAGTTTTATTTATTTATTTATTTATTTTATTTTATTTTATTTTATTTTTGTGAGCCACTCCTGACTGTGCTCAGTGCTATGCCGATCATCCCTGAAGATTCTCAAGGGACCATAAGGGATCGGGATTGGCTATATGCAAAATCAAAAAAAAAAAAGTATTTCTTTAGCCCTATAGTGCTTTAAAAAATCAAAACAGGAGATCACAGAAATATAAAAATTGGGAAAACTTCCCTGGTTGATTATTTCTTTTTTTACTTTGAGAATCTGTAGTATTGTAGGTTTTTCCATTTTTTTTTCTTAGGTTAGACTTGAGAAAACATCTCACAACACCAATGGTCATAAGAAAAGTGACTGCTATTTCAGTTAATAGTCTAGCATTTTTCTTGCTCCTGAGATTTACATTTCTCTCCCTGCTTCAGCTGCTTAGCTGGACCTAGTTAGAAGCTCCCAAAGCTGGCGCTGATAACCTCAAGCTAGAAAGATAAAAGGAACCATTCAGCTGGGTTGCAGACCTGATTATCACTATTGCCTTGGGTTTTTCTGTTGCTGCCTTTCTATTAATAATTGCCAGGAAAGCTTAGAATGAGACCGGAACTAACCTTCCTCGATTCTCCTCCTCAATTCTCAGCTCACCCCCGTGGCTTCTCCTGTTATCCAAAGCAAAATCCACTGAAGCAAAATCCACTGACCTCTGGGATTCAGTGCATAAATGTTCTATTCATCACCAAAAATATTTCCTTTTCTTTTCCTTCCTTTTTTTGTGGCAACTTTACTTTTCAATCAACCTACTGAATTAATATATAGAACATACAATTTTGCCAGGTTGTGAATTATAAAAAGATATTAGAGCCCTTGCTAATAGAATGTTCATGGGTTAATCTCTGTTTATTTTAAATTCTGAAACCACTAGATTTCTAGAACCTGAATACTAGAAAAGCATCACAGCAGATTAAAACCTTTTGAATAGACTGATGTTAAAAGTTGAAAGTAGCAACTAAACTGTGTAGAGAACTGAAAATAGTCACTTGGAGCATCTTGTTCTTAAAGTGATGGTGGAGCTTTGAGTTTCTGTTTCCATTTGAATGATGTGTCCATCCAGCCTTTAGTCATCATTTTTTTTGGCAATATGCAAATGTCCATGTTTTAAGCCAGTTAGCTCTCCACTCTGCTGGAAAATTTCTTTCTTCAGTAGAGTTCTATTGAAGCAGGGTTCTATTGAACTGTTCCCTCTCTTGTTCAGACTTGTCAGGTGTACTCAGTACACTCCAATAGCCTGAACATTGCCTTGGTAAAGAATTAGCTCAATGATTTTAGTGTTGACAATAGTTATTAGCCTTTACTTTAAATACACAATATTTTATTTACCTCAGAACACTTCAATATTTTTTTTTTTTGGTTTTTGGGCCACACCCAGTGACGCTCAGGGGTTACTCCTGGCTATGTGCTCAGAAGTCACTCCTGGCTTGGGGGACCATATGGGAAACCGGGGGATCGAACCGTGGTCCATCCTAGGTTAGCGCAGGTAAGGCAGGCACCTTACCTCCAGCGCCACCGCCTGGCCCCAGCAGTTCAGTTTTTTAATGTTCATTTTATTTGTTTTTGCATTTTGGGCTACATCATTATTGCTCAGGGCTTTCTTTTGATTTTTATTTTTTCCTCCTCCTACTGAGAAATTTTTGCTTAAAACTGATATTGACAACATGGTATAAGCAGAAAGCAAATATTGAATAAGTCAGTAATTCAAGGTTTCTGTTCAAAATTCTAAAGTAAAATAAAAGCATACAAGTATGTTTATTTCTTTCAGTTTTTCATAATGAACTATGGATATAGATTTTATTATGAATTTAAAAATATCTTTCAGAGACCTAAAATTATTTATATAAATATAATCTTATTAGAATTCATATTATGTATAATGTACTGCATTAATTTCTTTGTTTTGGAGCCACACCTAGTGGTATTCAGGGATAACTTCTGCTTTACACTCAGGGGACCATATGGGTTTGAAACCAGGTCAACCACATGCAAGGCAGGTGCTATCACTCTTGCCCATTATACTCACTGATTTTATATAGATGCTTTGCTTTTGTGTGCAAGGAGACATTAAGTGATGAATACCAAAGTCTAAAAATTTCGAGAGAGCCATGCTAGAATTTCAGACTCGTGGTTCCTTGATTTGATATATTATTCATAAGAAGAAACACTTGCACACAGAATTTCAGTCCCTTGGTTCCTTGATTTGATATATTCTTCATAAGAAGAAGCACTTGCACACAACTATTATCAAGATTACCTAAAATCAAATTGAGAAGCCAGTTAATAATTCATATTCAACTAAACACCTGGATCCTCTAATCAAGAAACAATGACAAATGAGCAGGGAAGGTCAGACATACTATGTGTAAGTTTAAATAACAGTGTGACTTCTAAGATAGTGTGATAGACTGCTGGGACCCTAGTAGAGACAGTCCATGTGGGTGATCACAGGGGGAGTGCTCTTGGTTAGATGAAATAATATCTCAACTTCCAATTATCCTGAGTGAAAATGAATGACCATTCCTGCACCTTACATTTTCAGTACTATGTGTATTTTAAATAATCACTATTTTTTTCTTTTTAAAAAATATTTAGGCACCATGATATGTAATACTGATAATGTGCATTTCAGGTAAACAATGTTCCAATACCCCACCCACCAATAGGTGTCAGATCTCCACCCATGTCCCTGGTCCTCTCTCATTCCTCTACCCCAAAGATTTGCAATGACTCCTAAGCACTGCTGGGGGTGGTCTTAAAAGCAAAAACAAAGGTATAGCAATAGAGCAGTGTAAAAGTCTCAGACAATTTCTGGCTATAATGTGCACATGCAGTTTCATGAAGTACTATAGATATCTATACCTATATCTATATATTGAAGTTAAACCATCAAATTAGAAATGAGTACAGTTTAGTCAGAACACTACCTATAATTACAGTGAATTATTTCTCATATATCCAGTGTATGTGAAGTTATGGGAGTTTTTTTTTTTTTTCGGGTGTGGCATATCTGGTGGTGCTCAAAACTTACTCCTGGTCTATATTCAGGAATTACTCCTTAAAAGCTCAGGGGACCATATGTATTGTCGGGGATTGAGCCTGGGTAAGCAAGCTCTCTACCCATTATAATATTTCTCTGAACCCTCATTGAGTGTTTGATGTCAATAAAGTCTCTGAGCTTTTTTGACAGACAGGTGCTAGTCAATGTTCTTTAATAACACCTTTTGGTTTCATAATTAGTAGTATAGCAGAATGGTATAGTGTATTTCACAACATTAGACTCTCAAAAATATGTAACAGAGGCAGAAGAATAAAGGAACTATCTTTTCCACTGAGGAAAAATATTTTGCTAATTCTGTAGAATCTTGAAATGTGATGTAGTCTTTTTCTTTTTCTTTTTTTTTTTTTTTTGGTTTTTGGGCCACACCCGGTGACGCTCAGGGGTTACTCCTGGCTATTCGCTCAGAAGTTGCTCCTGGCAGGCACGGGGGACCATATGGGGAACCGGGGGATTGAACCGTGGTCCGTCCTAGGTTAGTGCAGGCACCTTATCTCCAGCACCACTGCCCGGTCCCATCTTTTTCTTTTTTTTATGTAAAATAGAGGTTTCAAACTTTATTTGCTTTTCCCTAACTTGTGAATCAAAATGATCAGAGCTCTTATGAAAAGACATAAATCAGGTAAAGTTTTCTGAGTGAAGAAAAAAATTTATTTTAGTTTTCTGATTCTTTTAGGTTACAAAGATAAATTTGTTAGTATATTATTATATTATATATCTTAAAATATAGCTATATTAAGTATATTGGAACAAACACATGCTCTGTACATCTTTTTATTTTTAAGAAAAAATAGTATGGCAAGTAATTTTTTTTTTTTGGTTTTTGGGTCACACCCGGCAGTGCTCAGGGGTTACTCCTGACTTCGTGCTCAGAAATCGCTCCTGGCAGGCACGGGGACCATATGGGGCACCGGGATTTGAACCAATGACCTTTTGCATGAAAGGTAAACGCCTTACCTCCATGCTATCTCCCGGGCCCTGGCAAGTAATTTTTTTTAACTTTTTTTCTTTATTTAAGCATCTTGATTACAAATATGATTGTGATTAGGTTTCAGTCATGTACCGACTTCACCTTCACCAGTGCAACATTCCCACCACCAATGTCCCAAATCTCCCTCCATCCCATCTCACCCCCACCTGTACTCTAGACAGGCTTTCCAGTTCCCTCATTCATTCACATGATTAGGGTAGTTCTCTGTGTAGTTATTTCTATAACTGCACTCACCACTCTTTGTGGTGAGCTTCATGAAGTGAGCTGGAAGTTCCAGACCTCCTCTCATTGTCTCTGAGGATTGTTGCAAAAATGACTTTTATTTTTCTTAAAACCCATAGATGAGTGAGACTATTCTGTGTGTGTGTGTGTCTCTCTCTCTCCCTCTGACTTATTTCATTCAGCAGGATAGACTCCATGTACATCCATGTATAGGAAAATTTCATGACTTCATCTCTTCTGACAGCTGCATAATATTCCATTCTGTATATATACCACAGTTTCTTTAGCCATTCATCTGTCGAATGGCATCTTGGTTGTTTCCAGAGCCTGGCTATTGTGAATAGTGCTGCAATAAATATAGGTGTGAGGAAGTAATTTTTAGAAAAAAGACAAAAATAAGTAAATACTCAAAATTAAACCCCTAAATATAAAATATAAAGTTTGTTAAATTAAAAAGATGAGTAAAAATTATTCCTAATACATACATGAGATAGTTGACATTTCATTAATATTAAATAGTTTCTATTAATCAGCAAATTTGTTTTTCTTTGTTTTTTAAAAAGATGAATCATATTTATTGAATAGACATCTAAAACTCAAATTCTTTACAAAAGTCATAGTTTGCTTTTTTATTCTTTTTGTTTGTTTGTTTTTGTTTTTGGGTCACACCCGGCAGTGCTCAGGGATTACTCCTGGCTCCATGCTCAGAAATTGCTCCTGGCAGGCACGGGGGACCATATGGGGTACCAGGATTCAAACCGATGACCTTTTGCATGAAAGGCAAATGCCTTACCTCCATGCTATCTCCCAGGCCCCACTTTTTTATTATTTACGACCCTGGAGAGAAGCTCTGTTTGCTTTTGTCATAGGGTCCCTTCTGGAGTAGACCAGCAGGGGATTTATAAACATCTGAATTGACAGTGGGTTGGGCAAAAATACCCTATATCTCTTTTCTCAAATACCTCTCATTACTAGAGTAGGTGTGAAGAAATGTTAGCCTCTTATTTACTCTTGGTTTATTCTTTCATTGGTTAATTATCTTGTGGCCAGAATGTTAATCCCATATATGTCATAGTAGCAGCCTCTGGGGACTAATCTAAACTGGAGGGACTAGAAGTGGTGGAGGAGGGTGTGTGGACTACCCTGTCTGTAGAGGCTTTGTTAGTTTAGTGATTGACAAGATAAGGCAGTGTATTATAGCTTGCAGATAATGGATAGATTTGCCATTATAAAACATGACACATTTTTTGATATTGAAGGGAAAAATATCTTTGATGCTGCCAAGCTTTCAAGATTTAAATAATTGGAGTTAATGAATCTAAAGGTCTAGGAGATTAATGTAATAAATGTAAAAGTTGTAGATTTTTAGGCAAAGTAGAGAGATGTTTAATTATTTTAGGAGAATAAACCCTACTGTTGGATGCCCCATTCCATTGTCTGAACACCTATTCTCTACCTGTACAGTGAACCCTGTACAGGGTTCTAGCCTCATTAGGGGGGCTCTAAGTTTAACTTTGCGTTGCCTACTAATAACATCAATAGCAGACCTATTTCTAATTTTGTCTTCTCACAAATTTCTATCTTTTTCTCGATACCTGGTGAGATTAAATATGCCTTTGGTTAGCAGTGGCCTATATGACTGAAAGATAGGGGGGCTAACAAGGGAGGAGATGAAATGGATGATGAGAGAATAGCCTGAATTTTTCCTCATCAACCTGAACACTTGAATTTTCAAAGTGCAAGTAGAACTAACTAAAAGGAAATACAACAGAATTTCCCCTTGATGTAGAGATTTGAAGTCTATATGAAACCATGAGTAGATTAACAAGAAGATATTTTATAGAGGAAGGACCATGGTATGTTGGAATAGAGAGGGAAATAATTCATTTCCAACTCAGTGTTTTTATCAACATGCTCTCAGGCACATCTTGACTAGTCACTGATTTCTATGGAAATGTGTCTATACATAATGAATGGGACAGGATTAAGAAAAAGAAGTAAATGTTTCTTGTTAGGAAAGAATATCAGTGTTTGCATTCTTGTTATTTTTTCTGGTATTTTGATGGAGACACAGTTATTTTATTAAAGTAAAGCAGGCAGAGAAAATAGGAAGTTATGCCAGAATGTATGCCTAATTAAAAATGTGTATATATATATAATTTGTCTCTGTTTCTTTTCTGCTTCACTCATTGGAAAGAACACTAAGGAATACAAAAATGTGCGAGTCATGAGGACTTTCTAATTGGGAGAAAAATAGAATTCCAAATTCGCCTAATTTTCTAGTTAGACTGGAGGTATGAATATTGTGATGAAAAGTACTGATTTTCTACATGATTATAAAAATATCTTTCTTTGGAAATTTGCATAAAGTGAGTGTTATTTATATTATCAGCTAGTGTGTTTGGATGCAAAGAAGCAGGCTGGCTAGTAACTGCAATTTCAACTACTATTCTTTCAGGAGGATTTTGATGACTGATTTCCATGCCCTCTTTGCAGTGCCTCCTCTCTAACTTCAGTCAACTTTAATTCTTCAACTCATCCTTAGCTTCTTGTAAGCATATCCCCAGAAGTAGTTTTGAATCTAACAAATGCCACTGGGTTTACTGGACAAGTAGAGGAGAAATAATTTTTCTTCACCTTTATGGGCCTATGTAAAGTTCTCCTTAAGATTTTTAGCAATGTCAGTCTGCATCTCTACTCATTAGAGCCTGTTAACTGGATAGTATCACTTTCTTGACAGCAAATTCCCACATAGAAATTTAAAGGCTTGAGATTGAGCACAGAGGCAGCTTATGGGGGGACTCCGAAGAGTGTGTTGAATTGTCCAAATTGGGAGTTTATTTTTATGGAAGGTCAGCAGCCTTAGGCTATGACCAATCACCAATCCTAGTGTGTTTACAGTATGGCCCTTGACTGCCACTTGGTACCCTTTTGCAGTCCCTTTACTATAGGTCAAATCCTGTTGTTGAAGCACCCACAGGGATGGAGTTGACGAGCATGTATAAAATTTCTAATTCTTTGATATTTTAACTTCACCACTATCCTGAGGGATACTGACTTTTCGTTTTGTCCTTGCTAAATTGAGCTTTATGTTGTGTTTTATTTAGTGATAATTCATATTAGCACTTGGCCTCTAAAATAGCTTTGTCTTTAGAATAGCCATAGGGTAGATGTTTTTGTTTGTAGAGATCAGGATTTTGTGGTGCTAAGAAGATAAATGATTTATCCAGGGTCCATTGTGAGACTGCTGGACTCGAGTCAGAGCCTTGAGGTTTTTTTCTTATCCTTTTCCCAGAGGGCTTGTTCTTACCCAGTATCTTTCCTTTCACTCTTTCTCCTTCATCTTCTAATATGATAGAGTGTAACTACTCAATGAAAAAGTACAAGATATTCATTTATAAACTGAAGCAACATCAGCAACAACAACAAACAGCTCAAGAATACAAAGGCCATGGCACATATACTGCCTCTCAGGCCTGGGATTTCTGCTCATGTCAGAGAGCTACTTACTTATTTTGGACCCAGAGTTGGTCGCAAATCTGCCATGCTAACAATTCCATCCCTGCTGGTCTTGAGATTTCAGAGGACTTTTGTGGTATTATTTTAAAATTTCACTTTAATTTTACCTTCCTTCTGGAATTTACATTGTTGATAGATCAGTTTATGGTTTCAGTATCACAGATAATGTATAAAAATAAAACATTATGTATTCAACTATAATGATTTGAATTGTCCATTGTTTGCAAAGTATGCATATACCTTGCATATGACTCTTTACTGATGTCTAATGGCCATGGACTTAATCAGTATTCATGACTGAATATGAATGAATCCTTCGGTCTTTTCTTCAAATGTGAAGCAGATACATAATACTAATCTCCAGACTTGCATGGGTGAATTTAAACTGATCCAATATAAATTTTGATATTCCATACTTCAAGGTGATAAACTCTGCTTCTTAAGGTGACTTTGTAACCGTGAGGTCTCATTAAAGACTACTGCCAGTGAAATAAAGGGCTGGGCAGTCAGGGATCCCTATTCAGGAAGGCCTTTGTCTTTAGTGCTTCCTTTAATTGGTGTCTAATTATATAAGTACTATCAATGCAGGAGTTAATAAGGGATACTTGCAAAGGATGTAGGTGAGTATATTGAATTCTGATGAATTATCAGGGATGGCAGTATTTTATGGACATTAGAGTGATAATGGGAGTACTTCACTGCAATCTTGATCACCATATTATCTCTGCAACCCAACTCAAATGTCAACACATTTAATGGCCTACTAAATATTTTAGAATTACAGTCCCAAACATACAAGAGTTTCACATAGTTTGTTCTCCTTATCACTCTTTTGTACTGCTTTTCTTTCCTATAACCCCATGTTCTTTGAGTTCATTAAGTGGACTTACTGAGTTAAGCTTCAGGATAACTCTACAACCCATTAATAAATATTAGGTTGACTTCTAATTGCTAATATTTAGAGTAATAGTGTTGATTTTCTACAAGTAGTTTTTGATCATTTGATGTCTACCTTTCCCATGGATTAGAAGAATGTTAAAAGCTCACTATTGTAGTACCAAAGCATATTACAGATTTTGGATATAATGAGTAGTCAACACAAACTATGTGAATACATGAATGGATAAAAACATGGGAGAGACCTGATATAGGAGTTTATATTTATGCTAGTCTTTGACCCTAGATTTTTAAATGGTTGCACTAGTTAAGTCTACTTATTATTTGTCTCATCTGACATTGTACAGATGTTTATCAATTTTCTTAATGTTCTGCAGGATTGTTGTAAGGCTCAAATGAGATGCAGCATAGGCATGTAAATTTCAGTCTGCTTTTGTAAAATCAAATATAAGGATCTGCTTTGAACTTGTGAAGATTATTCTTTTCTTGAGGCAGTTTATTTATAAAAGAAAGAATTTGGGTGATTTCCTGATCTCTGATGTTGAACTATTCATGGCACTCAAATTGAATTTATATGTGTTCTCTGTAGGGGTTCTAGCAGCCATTAAGAAATGGAGGTAATTTATAGATAGGTAATTTATAGATAGGTAATTTATAGATAGGGTTTGAACATAAACAGATCATAGGAACATTGAAGGAGTATGTGTGTACATGACATTTCAGGAGAGCAAGCACAGTTGGGTCCTTGTATGATTGTGGAACTATATCAGCACCTTTAAAATTCTGTGAGTCTACTGCAGAGAGCTACATCTGAGGTCCAGTACAGGGACATCCCCTCAATGCATTAAATTTAATCCTTTTTGCAATATGTCATGAATCTTTCATTTTATATTGCTATGGAATTATTATGAAATTTGATGGATTTTTTTCTTTTCGGAAAATTGTTTGATTTACAAATTAAAAAATCAAACATATACAAGCTAAGAGGACATATGTTTTAAGGAAAAATGAGATTTTTTTTTACAATATATAGACTTTTAACTTTCATATGATACCACTATTTATTTAAAACTTTCCCCATGTAATTGATAATGCATAATAAAAAACTAAAAAAACATAAAGACCACGGAAGGTACAAACTTTAAAATCATATGTTACTCATTGCCCTGCCCTTAAATTATACTTTGCATAAGTGATCATTAATAGTTTTATATATATTCTCTAGATTTTTTCTTTGCATATACAAGCACACATTTTTCAAGAATGAGACAGCTCTGTGCATATTATTATTCAATTTGCCTTTTAATTTATCATAGACTAAAGCCTGGAATACCAATACTACTGTTATGAAGCAGGAAACATCCAGGAGGAATGAAGGTTGCTTTGTTTATTTTTTAGTATAGTCTATACCATCACACAGCAGTGACAATAAAAATGAAGCAAGGCAACAAGAACCTTTGCCCTTGACACATAGTATCTCAGGGGTGAGAATATGGAAGACTTTGACAGTCTACGTTGAGAAGGGAAATTAAAGTGAGTGTATTATGTGGGTCAATGGCTCAGAGAGAAGGAGGCTAATGCTAAATCTTACTTTGTAAGGTTCAAGTGAAACTGGTGCTGCCCAGGGTTGAGCAAGATGTGAACTTCATGAAAGCTGGTGAAAATTCAGTGGTAAAAGGAAAATGGAGCATTCTTGGTTTCAGCTTCAGCTCTGCCACCTGCTCTGTGACCCTTGGCTAGTTACTTAAGTATCCTAAGCTTTACTCATTAGGATGATAATAATGCCCTTTTTGGTGGAATTATTATAGTTAAATCTGTCAGTTCATGTGTATCAGATAGGACAGGTCTGGTTGCAAATAGCAGTGAATGAAAAAGTAAAGTTATATAATCTTTACTTAAATGAGAAATTTGCATGAGACAGCCTAGTGGTGAGTCATTGTTTCAAAGTGGCATCCAAGACCATCACATCCTTTATTTCCTTTCACTGTCATCATAGATGTTCTTCATATCTGTGCCTAGATTTCTTTTTGTCAAAGGAAAAAGGAGTAACTGTCTGGCAATCATAGACGAGGTGTTCCCTCCTTTCACAGTGCTGCCATATTGATCTCTCAACAGAGGAAGTGCTTTGAGTCAAACAAGCTTGTAAATGACTCCATGGTAGGGGGGTCAACAGTGTTTCCATCATGTGACCTTAGTTCCACACCTTGATTAATGTTTACACTAAATGTGTCTATGATGCTGCAAATGCTGAATTGGGTAATGATATTTCTTATATATTTGAGCAGAACAGAAGTTCACATGAAGACAGATGCAGGGAGGCAGAACTAGTGTTGTTGTCAAGAGATTATTTTAGTGCCTTGCTATTTCTGCCGTATGGGAATCATCAAGGCCATGGGCATAGAGTGCGCTTAGCTTCCGGCTGCAGAGTCCATCAACCCTGTTAGAAGGGGAAGCTACAGGAAACTTCAGAGCTGGCCTTTTCTTATCTTGTACTTGTTGTCATTTAATTATAGTTGTTCTTCCCCACAGTGCGCTACAGCAAGTGCCTGATTGCAGCTTTGTTCCACATCTGCTTTCTCACTTTCTCTCCCCTCCTTAAACCCACATCTTTTGTGGCCTTAATTCTTTGATCCCTCCTTTTGATGCCTGTTTCTTTTCTTTGTTTCACAATTGTTTTTATCATGGTATAATCATATTCATTAATATTGATATTCACCTATTTTGGCACTGTGTTACTGTGTCATATGCACCACCAAATTGACAATAATTCTTCCTCCACCCCTGAACAGTGGGGTCTCTTATTGTTTCCCTGGCCTACCATCATTTGACAGGTTCAGTTCTTTTTTTTAAAAAATAATATTATCTTTATTTAAATACTGTGATTACAAACATGATCATAGTTGGGTTTCAGTCATAAAAAGAACACCCCCTGTCACCAGTGCAACCTTCCCCAAACCAATGCCCCCAACTCCTCCCTCTCCCACCCCCCCCACCTGTATTCAAGACAGGCTTTCTACATCCCTCACTCACTGACTTTGTTATGATAGTTCTCAGTGTAGTTATTTCTCTAACTGCACTCACCACACTTTGTGGTAGTAATATAGCTGGATCAAATGAGCTCAATTTCCATTTTTTTGAGGAATCTCTATATTGTTTTCCATAAGGGCTGTACTAGACGACATTCCCACCAGCATCTAATGAGAATTCCTCTCTCTCCACATTCCCACCAACACTGATTGTTCTTGTTCATTGTGATGTGTGCCAGTCTCTGTGATATGAGATAGTACCCCATTGTTGTTTTGATTTGTATCTCCCTGCTGATTAGTGATGTGGATCATTGTTTCATGTGCCTTTTGGCCATTTCTATTTATTCTTTGAGAAATGTCTGTTCATTTCTTCTCCCCATTTTTGTTGGGGTTAGATATTCTTTTCTTGTTAAGTTTGTCAGTATCTTGTATGTCTTAGATATTAGCCCATTATCTGATGTGTTGGATGAATAGCTTCTCCCATACATTCTGTGGGTGGCCTCTGTATCCTAGGCATTATTTCCTTTGAGGTGCAGAAGCTTCTCAGCTTAATATAGTCCCATTTGTATAATTCTGCTTTGACTTGTTAGGAGAGTGCTATTTCTTTCTTGAAGATGAACAGGCACAATTCCATAGGCAAAATTCCATTCAGACTTGTTTCTTTTTGTATTTGTTTGTTTTGGGGGTCACTCCAGTGGTCTTTAGGAATTATTTCTGGCTTTTTGCTCAGAGATCATACCTGGTAGCTCAGAAGACCTTATGAGTTTCTGGGGATCAAAGCTGGGTCAGCTGTATGTAAGGCAAATACCCTACCCACTGTACTACTTCTCCTGTTCCTCATGTTTACTTTTTTTTCCCCATTTGATCAGTTTGGAAACTTGTTTGAATTCTGTCTACCGATCTCAAAGTTTCATGCCTTTCCAGTAGACTCTTGGTGCAGGCTACCCCCACCCCCACCCCCCACCCAGTAGGAGTGTTCTTTCTCCTTCAGCAAAGATCCAGACCTTAGCTTTTCAGATATCCCTTCATAGGGAAGAATTTGACTCCTTGTTATACTTGATCTTATCCTTTTGCCTCTATACCTGACTGCTTTCGGAATGGAGTAAAGAGAGATACTGCTTACCTGCTTGGATTTAGAGCCATGTGGCAAATGTAATCTATATCTGCTGCTTGCTCTAGGGCTTTACTTGGAATAATTCTAACTTGAAGCGTTCAGGTTTTATAAGAAAAAATGATGTGACAATATTCATGAAGTGGTTAAACATATAAATTATGTGACCCTACCTTGCACTAAAACTCATCCTTAATATGTCCCATGTGGAAAAGTTGGCCTATATTTTTGAGAGGAGCAGTCAGAAGATAAGTAAATAAGCTACTTCCATCAAGGGAAGTTTGATTAGATTTTTTACTTCAGTTTTGCCACATGGAGATCAACTGGGAAGGTAGAGAAAGTCTAAGAGACTGGGCTATGTGTCTTCCATTCACTCTTCATTGATATAATCTTCATGCTCCTCTTGATGCTATGTTGTGTCCTGGGAGACTGACCAGTCTGGGCTGCACTGTGGGCTTCTTTCGCACCTTTAAAATCGTTTTGAATTTTATCCACAGTATTACTAGGCAGGGGTTTTAATTCCAGGTCATAATGGGTCACTGCAAACAAGCCCTCCATTGAAACTCTTTTTTCTTCTTGCTCTTTCCAAACACTACCATGATGCCTTTATGTTTTTTTCCTCCACTTAATGTTTATGTCTACCAATCTACCCCAACTCCCTTTATTATAATTCTTTTCAAATGACCAATTGTCATAAAACTGTTCCCCAAGAAAAAATCCTTGATGATGCATTTCAAATTAAACCCCGCAAATTCCTCTCTGACTTTTTTACTTTCTAGCTGAGTGTCCTTGAGTTAGATAGCATGGTGAGTGCATGCCCAAGAGGGAAGGTTGGGTGTAAGCATCTCCTCTAGTACATTGTGGATAAGGATGGAGGATTCTTTTTGTCATAAAATTGCAGAGATCTGGAGGCATTGAGGAATGAGTATATTAGTCTGCAGAAAAGCCTCTGTGGCCTCACCCACATTTTTAACACAGATCCTGAGAAGGAGTTCTGACAAGAGGACAGGACCCAGCAGATGATCCTTCAAAGCCGAGCCCACAGGATCTCTTCATTCACATCAGCCCACAGGGCCTGCTTCTGTGGAATACCAATGAGATGTCTCCCACTCCAGATACATTAGTTAGTGACAGCATTAGCTTCTACTCCTTTAGATTCTCTGATAAGGCAAAGGCCTTTGGAGAATAGAACGAGGTGGTCAGAAAAGAGGAAATTGTCAATATGGTGCTGTGAGACAGAGACAGAAAGGTCGATTTCTTGGCTTTTGTTTTTCTCTGTTCAGCGAGTGCACTGTGGGCAAAGGATAAATCCTTTTATTTGTGTTGTGCCAGTCTGATGCTGGTAGCTGAGAAAAATGTGAGTAGTATTTCTATTGAAAGACAGTGCTAAGGTTTATGTCTGAGCTTTGAGAGGAATGTGGTGCCAAATCTCTCTGATTATCCTTTCATTGCCTTGAACAGACCTGCCACTGCACAATATTACCTTGGTCACCTCTCAGTTGACAATTTCACAGGTTGTCTCATCTTCTCTGGCCCTATTCCTCACCTCAATTAATGAGTGTCAGCAGCTTGAGCTTGTATTGCTTAAGTACAGTGACTCCAGCATCTGGCCCAGTGCCTGGCTTAAAGTGGATACTTGCTGGAACATTTGTTGAATTAGCAGATGAAAGAACAAATATGGTAAGAAAAAGTCACCATGCTTAGAGGGTTGTGGTAAGTATGAAAGAGATTTCTGGGCTTGAAAGAGTTGACACCTAATTTTTTTAATCTATAACATTTAAGAGATAGGTATATCCCCCAAATTTTGGCATAAACTGCTCTGAACCCTAATTGAAGTTGAGAGCACAGGCCAATTACTACTAATATTTAGAATAGAGGAAACTTTAATGAAAATGAAAGCTAGAGCAGCTAGCAGGGTTGGAATTGGAATCCGGCTTCAGGATTTATATCTAAATTTCATACTCACCATTTCCCAGTAATTTTCCCTTAACTTAAATATTTTGAATCACAGCTCCAAGTAATGATACTTCAAGGTTTGATGCTTGGGCCAGTGATGCAGTATTGAACCTGGTGGTACTGGGGCCACCTTTGCCAACTCCAGCATTACTGTGTGAGGGGCAGATAGTACTGGAAATAAAATTTAGTTGTTAATGCATGAAAAATATATTCTCTAGCTTTTTGAACTGTCATCTCTTTGGCTCTAGCATTTTTTGGTACTTGACATTGTAATCTCAGTCCAGTAAATGCATACTTTTCTGGATTTCATTGGCAGCATGAAAATTTTGAATTTGACAGTCTCAGGGTGCCTCTTGAGTCTAGACTATGATTATGTGCTTAGAGTGGAGGTTGAAGGATGGACAGCATTTGGTTTTGGACAGTACGATGTGCATTATCAGAGACAATTTCTAATCTTTCTTTTTGTGATTGAAGAGTAAAAAACATGTGTCTTGTACCTTTTGTCCGCATTCTCAAACACAGTTTTGGGTCAGGAGATTCTCAAATTCGATTTCTTTTCTGACATGGGATATTAGAAAGTTCTTTATTGTCCTTTATTAAACACCATCTTAATAATGCATAAAATTTCAAATCCCTCTTTGACAATCTATTTCACCTCCTCAGTTCTGGATAGAGATTTTTCAAGTAAAGACATGCTACCTTCTGTATAAAACATGACAAGATAAAAGCAAAGAACTATATACATCTTGCTGTGAAATGCT
>PVKC010026106.1:0-16245 GCA_004027635.1 Crocidura indochinensis | reverse complement strand
GAGTATGTTTACATTTCTTTGTATCCTCTTTAGTTCTTATTTTGTAATTTTCTTTGTACAGGTCTTTAACCTCTTTAATTAAGTTGACTCTAAGATACTTGATTTTCTGAGGCATAATTGTTAATGGGATTATTTTTGATAAATCTTTCTTCTCTTTCATTATTTGTATATAGAAAACCATGGAGTTTTGCATATTAATGTAGTAGCCTGCCACTTTATCATACAAATTTATTGTTTTCAGAAACTGTTTTTATGAAAAATTTAAGATTTTTTAAATATAGAATTTCATCTGAAAACAGTGAGAACTTGACTTCTTCCTTTTCTTTATGGATGCCTTGATATTTTTTTCTTGCCTAATCATATGCAAGTACTTCCAGTACTGTATTCAATAGAAGTGGCAGGAGGAGGAAACTTTGTCTTGTGCCAAATTCTAGAGGATGCTCCACCAATCATCAGGGATATGAAAATCAAAACAACAATGAATTATCATCAACACCACAGAGACTAGCAAACATCACAAAGAACAAGAACAACCAGTGCTGCCATGGGCATGGGGAGAAAAAGAATCTCATTCACTGCTTGTGGGAATACCAACAAGTATTCATTTTTGAAAAAACATGGTATTCCTCAAAAAATTAAAAATTGACTTCCCATATTATCCAGCAAATCACCTCTAGGGATATACCCTAGGAACCCAAAAACACAAAATAGAAAAGCCATTTTCACTTCTTTGTTTATTGCAGCACTATTTACAATAATCAAAATCTGGAAACAACCTAGTGCCAGAGAACAAATGAGTAGTTAAAAAAAATTGGTACATCTATGCAACTGAATAGTATGCAACTGTTAGAAAAAATAATTCATGAAATTTATATATACTTAGACAAATGTGGAGAGTTTATACAAAGTGAAATGAGTTAGAGGGAGAAGTATAGACATAGAATACTCTCACTCCTTTGTAGGATGCAGGGAAAAAAAGAGTATAGTAATAGTATCCAGATACAATAAAGATTTGGGCTGTAAAGACCAATCCATGGTAGGAAGCTTGACACAAATAATAGAGCAGCGTAGTTAGAGAAGGAATGACTATAACAGTGATAGTTGAAACTTATCACTTTGAACAATAACTGGATGCTATTGACAATAACATTATTAACAATAGTGCAAACCACAATGTCTAAAAGGAAAAGAAGGAAGATAGAGAGAAGTAAAATGCTTGCCCCAGAGGCATCAGTGGAATGGGAAAGAAATCTAGGGACATTGTTACTCAATCATGAACAACTTTGTACACTATTTTTAAATAAAAGTTTAAAATATGTAAGTCTGGATGTAGAAATGGAGATAAAGATAATTAAATAGGAACCAGAGCCATATCACAGTAGATAGAGCTTTTCCATTGCATATGGACAACCCAGATTAGATCCTTGGCATCCCAACTGTGGGACCCAACCAACACCACATTCTCTGACCCTTCCTCACATTGAATTACCAGCCTATTTAGCCAAGAATTATTAGAAGGTTTTCCCAGATCCCCTGGTCATGGTCCCTCAAGCCTACCAGGAGCAATTTCTGAGCAGAGAGCCAAAAATAACCCCTGAGTGCAGCTAGGTGTGGCTGAAAAATGAACAAAAAATAGATAATTAAATGTATTTTTAAGCAACAGCTGATTAATAAATTACTGGAAGTAAAATTTAAAAAAAAAAAAGAAAGAAACAGAGTGGGGGGTCAGAAAGAGATAGCATAGCGGTAGGGCATTTGTCTTGCATGCTGCCAAGCGGGAACGAATCAGATTTGATTCCAGTCATCCCATATGTTTGCCATGCTTGCCAGGAGTAATTTCTGAGTGCAGAACCAGGAGTAACCCCTAAGCACAGCTGGGTGTAGCCCAAAAAGAAAAAAGAAAGAAAGAAAAAGAAAAAAAAGAGTTAAAGAAAGTAGGTTAAAAAATCAACTAATTTCTACAGTGTAAAACTCCAATTAGTTTTCTCTAGAAAAAAATATATTTAAAATTCTAAGATATATAACTTTTAAAATATAATGCCTATTAAGTCCTCAGGAAAAGTTTAAAGCAAGAATTTTATGCATAACCGAATTTCTTGCTCAAGCATGAAGGCAACCAAAAAATATTTCAAGTATTTTTAAAAACCACATAACATAATGCACAAAAATCTTTAAGAGACTACTAGGAAAGTAGTACAAAGATTGATCTTATACTTTGTAATATAGACAACCATGATTTTGTCCACTGAACCACGCGGTCCCCTAACCATTGTGAGGTACAGATCTGGAGGTCCCCAAACACTGCCAGTGAACCCAATAATCCCTGGCAACTGTGAGACCCAACAAACAACACATCCTCTGTTCCTTCCTCACATTGAATTACCAACCTACTAATATAAGAATTGTTAGAAGGGTTCCCCTGTTCCCCTGATCTTCAACTGAGTGCCTCTCCAAAAATAGAAATTACTTGAAAATAAACTCTAGACAAACAAGTAATGAATAAATTACTAAACAGTCATTGTTTATACTGTGCCTAATATAAGGATGAAAGCAAAATATTATTTTACCTACATTAACAAAATCATAGTTAAAAGATTTATAACAGAAAGTATGACTCAAAAACTCCATTTAAAGACAAAATGATAAATTTATGTAAGTCAATGGTTCCTATACCACCAAAGTGTAAATGTGTTGAATTATTTCTCAAGATATTCTATATTTCTTATATGATATTATTAAGCATCTATTTCCTATTAAATGTAGAGCAATAAAATATGAGTTAAATTGAGATGGCTCACCTCTAAGTAATATGTACTTTATTTCTTTCTTTTACTTAATGCATAGTTCTTAAAATAATTTTTATCTAAGCACAATAGTTAAGACAGGCATTGTATTTCTCTCTCTATCATTGTCATAGTAGCTGTTAGTGTAGTTATTTTTCTAGCTGCACTTACCACTCTGTGGTAAGCTTTATATCATGGGCTGGGGCTTGTCCTTCTGGCCCTCATCTTTATTGTCTCTGGGTTTTATTATTATTATACTATCTTTTATTTTTCTTTTTTGGGGGGTCACACCTGGCTGCACTCAGGGATTACTCCTGGCTCTATGTTCAGAAATCACTTCTGGCAAGCTCGAGGGGCCATATAGGATGCCAGAATTTGAACTACCATCCTTCTGCATGCAAGGCAAATGACCTACCTCCATGCTATCTCTCCAGTCCTTGTCTTTTATTTTTCTGAAATCCCAAATAAGAGTGAGAATATTCTGTGTTTATCTCTTTCCCTTTGATTTATTTCACGCAAGGTAATAGTCAACAAATTCATTTATGGATAAGTGAATTTCATGAGTTTACTTCTAACAGCTGCATAGTATTCCATTGAATAGATGTATCAATGTTACTTTAGTTGCTCACCTGTTGTTGGGCATCTGGGTTGTTTCCAGATTCTGGCTATTGTAAGTAATAGTGCTGCTATGAACATACCAGTGCAGAGGCATTGTTGTATTGTGTTTGTGTGATCCTAGTGTATATCTCAAGAAGTGGCATTGCTGGATCATATGGGAGTTCAATGTCCAGTTTTTTAAGAAATATTCGTATCATTTTCCAAAAAGGCTGGACTAGATGGCATTCTCAGTAGCATTGAATGAGAGTTCCTTTCCACATCCATGCCAGAAGTAGTTGTTCTTGTTCTTTGTGATGTGTGCCAGTCTCTGGTGAGAAATAATATCTTATTGATGTTTTTATTTGCATCTCCCTGGTGATTAGTGATGCAAAACTGAATGCATAATTTTTGAGATTTGTCAATGTTGTTACAAATATCAGTTGGTTTTTTTTATTACTGATAAGTATTTCATTGTATGAGTATTCCAAAAATTATATATTTGTGTTCCTAGTAATGAACATTTGTGTTATTTCTAACTTTGCACAATTACAAATAATATTTTGAACATTCCTATGCAACGTTCTGTAGATATGTTTCTTCAATTACTTTGGATAGATACTTAGGAGCAGATTTACTCAATCCTAAGAGAGATTTATAAGTAATTTTAGAAGAGGAAGAAAAAGAAGAGGAGGAAGAAAATAAAGAAGAGAAGAAAAAAGAACACAAAAGAAAAGAGAAAGAAGAGGAGGCTAGGGATGTGGCTCAATTTGTAGAGCAGATGACCTATATATGTCAATGCCTAGATTTGATCCCAGATGATCTCATGTTATGCTCTATTATTCTCACAACTTGTATATATTCATGTATATCTGTATGTATAAAAATATGTGATATATGTATGCATGCTCACATCTAATAAAGCAATTGTATAAAAAAATATACAGGCAAGGGTGGGAAGGAGGAGGGCATGGTGGTGGGAATGTTGCACTGGTGAAGGGGGAGTGTTCTGTTTATGACTGAAACCCAACTGCAATCATGCTTTTAATCATGGTGCTTAAATAAAGATTTTATTTTAAAAATAAACCCTGGAAATATATAAAACTGTGTAGGTATAAATTTTAATCAAATACCATAAGAGAAATGTAGTGACATGGAAATAAAAGAGTGAACCACAGTTTGAAAAAAATCATCTAGGGAGTTTTTTAAGTGAGAGTTCCTGTTACACTACCTTATTACTAATATATGAATATTAGTACTGTTCTATTGAATAATAGTGCTACTGAACTATTGAACATTTTAATTTTAGTCACTTTAGTGGAGATAATTTCAATTCATTTTAGACTTAATTTATACATCTAATAACTATGTTACGTATTCTCAATTATATTACTGGTCATTTAAATAATCTCAAGACAGATACATGTTCAAGAATATTTCTAATTTCCCCTCATCTTTTTTTTATCATTTTACTGTTAAGCTATTTATATATTATTTCTAAATAGATAACATTTCTTAATTTTCTTTATATTTGCTATCATATTTATTGTTCTCTTTAAAATTGCTTGATTACCTAATATAATAAAAAATGTTATAGAAATAACATTAAGAGGGGCCGGAGCAGTGGTGCAAGTTGTAAGGCACCTGTCTTTCTCGCACTAGCCTAGGATGAACTGTGGTTCAATCCCCTGGCATCCCACATGGTCCCTCAAGCCAGGAGCAATTTCTGAGCACATAGCCAGGAGTAACCCCTGAGCACCATGGAGTGTGGTCCCCCCAAAAAAGAAATAACCTTAAGAAAAATATTTTTCACAAACTACATTTTAGTCATTGTTTATGCTTCACTCAAAGTTATTTTGAGTACAATGTGAAATAGTACTAAAATACACTTTCCCCATATTTTTGCAATTTCTCTACCTCTGTTTACTAAAACGACATTTTTACTCATTAAATTGAATTAGTAACATTTTTATATGGAAGCTGATGCCTGTGTAATTATTTTTGGAGATTATTATAATCTATTGATTTATTTATATTATGCAATGTCTTGGTTACTATAGCTTGATAATTAAATAAGATGATGAAAGTACTAAAAACTGTTTTTCTTCTTATACAATCTATGTTTTTTTCTTCTTGGTGACTGAAATATAATAATTTATGTTATATATAGTAACCAAAAATTACTAATATATCAAATATATTCTTATTTTCTGTATTCACTTTTATAAGTTGATATCATTTATGTATAATATATTTAATGTGTGAAATATATTACTATATTAAGTTTACCAATAATATTGTAAAATGATTGCCATTGTAATATTTCTTTCAGATTACATGACTAATTCTTCTATTAGTGAAAACAATAGCTAATCTCATAGGAAGATTTTTTCTAATACAATTTTGTTGTCTATAACTATTCAATCTGGTTATTACATGTCTAATGCTTGGTTATCTGCTAGGTAGAATTATGTAACATTAAATAATCTCTCCCATTTCCAACCATGCCCTCTACAACCATCATATTACTCTTTGACATTTTAATTGTTTTTATAGATTCCATATGGATATGAAATTATATAATATGTATCCTATTTTTAATGAATGAAGATGCTTTAATTATTTCATTCTATTTTTTTTTTTTTGGTTTTTGGGCCACACACGGTGATGCTCAGGGGTTACTCCTGGCTATGTGCTCAGAAGTCGCTCCTGGCAGACATGGGGTCCATATGGGAACCGGGGGATCGAACCGCGGTCCATCCTAGGCTAGCGCAGGCAAGGCAGACACCTTACCTCCAGCGCCACCGCCTGGCTCCCTATTTTTTCAGAATTATTATGTTATCACTTTAATCATATAATTTAGTGGCAATAGTAATATTTAAAACACTTTAAAAATCAATAAATTCCATTTGTTGGGTGGTAGGCCATATTCAGTCATACTCTTGACTTACTCTTATCTCTGAGCTTAGAGATTAGTCCTGATGGGTTCATGGGAACATATGTGTGCCAAGGATTGAACTTGGGTGTAAAGTACATGCCCTACCTACTGTACTATCACTCTAGCCACATATAATTACTATTTCTAAGACATTATCACCGAAAATAAAAACTCTAAGTTATTGAAAAATACTTATCTATTTCTTTAGATAAGATATAATTTATGGGCCTGGGAGATAGCATTGAGGTAAGGCATTTGCCTTTCATGCCAAAAGGTCATCGGTTCGAATCCCGATGTCCCATATGGTCCCCCGTGCCTGCCAGGAGCAATTTCTGAGCATGGAGCCAAGAGTAACCCCTGAGCACTGCCGGGTGTGACCCAAAAACCAAAAAAAAAAAAAAAATTAAAAAAAAGATATAATTTACTTATAAGTTATATTTCATGAATTTTAAATATTTATAAATATTTCATATAAATCTTCACATTTTCTTTTCTTTTGGGGCAACACCCAGTGATGCTCAGGGGTTACTCTTGGCTATGAGTTCAGAAATCACTCCCGGATTGGGGTACCATATGGGATGCCAGGGGATTGAACCGTGGTTAGTCCTAGGTTAGCGCATGCAAGGCAAGCGCCCTACTGCTTGTGCCACTGCTCTGGTCCCTAAATTTTTACATTTTTTTAACTGGCTGATCTGATCATGGCTTGGCCTAATATCCTCAAATTCCTTCTGTATTACCCCAAATAAGAATATTTTCTTTTTTGAAACATTACTGAACAATATTCAATAGTTCTTGAATATATGTAGATATGAATAAAAATTAGATGTGAAAAATTATACAGACAAAAAACAGACAGATCGTGAAAGGGAGAAGAGAGAGAGACAGACAGACAGAGACAGAGAGAATTTGCTATTCTGGCATCTGAGATTTTCATGACCTAACCTGGCTCACTCAAGAGCCAGATACCAATGTCTTCTATTTGTGGTGGTGGGGTACTGTAGTGGGGTCTTATACTCTGAACACTTGTCAGAGTGGCTAGGATTTAGGCTTCAGAAAACTGGACATTGGCCATATTCTCCTGAATCTTGGATTCCATCTATGGAATCAGCATTGTTTTTCCTTACCGACATTAGAAATCAGACTTGTACCAGAAAAGGCCCTAATGCTGCCCTGGCATTGACTTGCTTCAGAATGAGTTCATATGATATCCTGACAACTTGGTAACTGCAACAACCTGCTTTCAGGGCAGGGTTCTCTGCATTGCCACCTAATGGTGAGATAAAACCAGAATATGCTCAGTGTCACCCTGACTTTGACATCAGATCTGTACAAAAACCAGGATCTCTAATCACAAAAACCTGACCACAACAACTGTGATTGTGATGACCTTTTACTGGGACCACAGATAAAGACTTTGGATTTAGACAACTTAGCATGCCCAGATCCTGTAATTGGTTATTTCATGGGCAAAGTCTCCCTGTTCTTAGGCCAAAGGTTTTTCCTTTCCATTTTCCCCATATTTTGTTGTGCCAATCAAAAAAAACAAAACAAAACAAACAAACAAAAATAAACGCCACACACACCATTTTGATTGTATTTTTTATCTCTTATCTTTTAAATTGGTAACCCCACCTTTTTCATAGCACCTTAAGACATGGTTTACATTATTTTACCATATATCTTTGCATTTTTCTATAAAATAAAGAGGAAAAAGAATAAAGGAAGGCTGGGATACCCAGGCCAAGTGGTCTCATATGCATTGATAGAGAAATAAATAAGGACAGAACTAAATATTCAAACTGAAGTCAATAATAATAGAATCAAGGGTTCTAAACTTTATCTAAACTCAAAGAGGCATGTTACATCATCAAGCCAGGAGGCAGAATGGTGGGATAGGATGCACTCTGGGTCTATTGGTGGAGAGAGGTTGACATTGGTGGTGGGAAGGGCCCTGACTCATTGTATATCTGAAATTCAACTATAAAGGACTCTATAGATCATAATTGTTTCAATAAAATAAAATTAAAAAATTTTAGATATATATAAGAAATTATGCCAGCTTCAAGCTACAAACAAATAATTTGGATAGAAACTTATTTTAATGTTCTTTACTTATTTTATTATGCCTGTGTTTTTTCCTCCTTACTTTGGCTGAGAAATCTAGATTACTCTTGAACCATTCGAAATGGTGCCAGAATTCAAACTTGCTACACTCACATTTGAAAATCTGAAAATTTCTTCAATCTGAGGAAATAATAACTGACTACTCTCATCACAGAACTGAAAATTCTATGCAGATCAGTAAGGTAAGAAAAATAATTGAAACTTGTCAAATCGGAAAAAGCTAAAAGTATATTTGATGATGATATATTCTTGCATGTAGAAAACACCAAAGATTCAACAACAAAAATGTTAGAAATAATAAAATGAAGGCCGAACAGATAGCATGGAGATAAGGCGCTTGCCTTGCATGCAGAAGGACGGTGGTTCAAATCCCTGCATCCCATATAGTCCCCCGAGCCTGCCAGAAGGGATTTCTGAGTGTAGAGCCAGGAGTAACTACTGAGTGCTACGGGTGTGACCTACAACAAACAAACAGAAATAACAAAATGAGAAGTTTCAGGACACAAATTTAGCACATGAAGGTCAGTTGCAACTGTATACACTTAAAAATATTACTTGAAGATTGCATTTTTAAAGAGAAACCCATTTAAAACACATAAATAAGAACAAAATACAAATAAATTTAATCAAGGTGGTAATTGCTTATACAATGAATTTAAAATACTAAATTTTAAAAAGAAGCACTTATAAAGCTAATAAATATGAAAAAAATTGATTTCAGTAAAAAGCTTGATCAGAAACTCTAAAAATGGTGTTTTGGTAGTGATAATCTGTCTGTAGCATTGAACCCTTAAAAGCATTTGCTTGAAGTAACATTGTGTACTGCCTTTGTATTTCATAAAACCATTTGTTCTTGGCCATAGTAACTACAGAAATAATGCATAATGAATAGAAAACTTCTGAAAGTCATTTTGACTTCATTCAGCTCCACATAATCTCCATTTCACATTGTTCAGGGCCTCTCAAGCAAACAATCTTAAGTGGAAGAAAAAAAAGAGACAATTTATGATATCAGTGCATAAACAAGGGTAGCCAGCACTTTGCTTTATTTTGGAAGTTCATGAGAAATCATCATTAAAAGTACCATTAATCACAGAATCTTAATTAAAAAGTAAATAATTTTAAAGCTACTATTGCACAAGTTTTTACTGTATTATGGAGTGACTTTTTATTTAAATTTTAACAGAAATAAGAGCCAGGGAGATAGTACAGTGTAAAGGTTCTTCTCTTGCACTCCACCAATCCCAGTCTGATTCTCTGGTACCATATAGTTCCTAAAGCACTACCAGAGATCATTCATGAGCACAGAGCCAGGAATAAGCTTTATTACTGCTAAGTATGGCTCAAAATTTCCCTACAAAAATTCAAATAATATAAATTAAAATAATGACCTGGACTTGGTATATAGTACAGGGTAGTTGACTGATCCCAGTTTGATGTTCAGCAAAGCAAATGGTTCCCTAACCGCCACTGGAAAAAAATTTCTGAGGACAGAGTCAAGAAAAATTTCATGAGCACCCCAGGTGTGACTCAATGTCCACTTAAATCTAACAGGAATAATTAATACTATGCTTATAGTTTTTAAATATCATAATTATTATAAAAGGACACCTGTGAATTTTCTCTAGTCTGAAACAATTATAAATACAAAAATTAGTACCAATTTATTTTAAGGGTATAAATAAATGATGCTTCACTTCTTACTTCTTACTCAGTCTCCTTTTTTTTTTTTTTTTTTTGGTTTTTGTGTCATACCCAGGAGCACTCAGGGGTTACGCCTGGCCTGACTATATGCTCAGAAATAGCTCCTGGCAGGCTCAGGGGACCATAAGGGATGTCGAAATTCGAACCCCCATTCTTCTGCATGCAAGGCAAATGCCCTACCTCCATGCTATCTCTCCGGCCCTTCCTTTTTTTTAAGCCTCCTTTTTATGATTAGAAAATGCCTAGAGATCATATTATTATATATAATATACTATTATATTTGATATGTAATTTATAATTTAACATATATATTGTTTGTAACCAAAAAGCATGAATGTGTAAGGAAGCAAACAAACCTTGCATAAGTTCTGTACAATTTGATCACTGCCAATCCACATCTATTTTACAAGGATAAAATTTTTCAACATGAAGACTACTATTTTAAAATTTCATTTTAGCTAAAGGTGCTATCATACATGCATTGTTTACCACCCTGCACTGGATTTCAGATCATATATAATGAAGATTATTATTGAAGCTTATGCACTTTTAAAATAGCTTATTTGAGCAAAAATCTGTTGAACATGGACAACAAACCAGATGTAGTTAGAAGTGCTTCATCAGAAAAAGCTAAATTAAACATTTATCTAGGGGAATATGGAAACAAACAGTCTTTAGGATCCTAAAACATTTAGTCCTCCTTTGGTTTCAATTTCCTAAAGTCTAATCTTGTACTGGCTTGCATAGGACACCACGATCTAATAACACCTTGATCTAATAATAGCTTCCTATTTGATAATACCTATTTGATAATTGATAATACCTATTTGAAAAATTCTATTTGATAATACCCTGGGCAAGAGAGGTAGAAAAGCAGTTAGAGTTCCTGCCTTGCATGTGGTCATCCTGAGTTTGAACCCCAACCTCATATATAGTCTTCTAAGACACTAGTGTGTAGAGCCAGGAATATACCCTGAGCACTGTGAGGTGTGAGCCCAAAACAAATATTAATTCCCACCTATTTATTATCTCCTTACACGTGAGTATTAACCAATAAATTGATCTAGCACCATTTTTAACTGTCATCAGATGTAAACTGAACATTTCATTTTGAAATTCATAGTTTGTCATGTTAGATTTTTTTTTTCTGGTCTCTAAACTAATGATTTTACACTAGATTCATCTGCGGAACATTTAAAACTCTTGATAACAAAGTCAAATCTAGAATACAAATCATTTGGTTGTTGATTTCTATTTTGTTTCAGAAATCACACCTGACCTATTTCAGGGCTTAATCCTGGGATGATTCTAACCTGGCTCAGGAGATCATCTGGGGTGCCAGTGGTTTAATCCAGGCAATCACCTTATTTGCTATACTAGCTCTCCTACCCCAATACAGACTGTTTGGAATCAGAATATCAGGATAATAAAACCTATGCTTCAGAATACAGGTTTCCTAAGGGATTCCAGAAAGCAGATAATTTGATGTCTAATTTTACATAATCAACAAAATCATATTTTTAATATTATTATAACCAAGACTCTATAAGATGAGTAAAATAATTTAATTAATAATTTAATTTAGAGATCACTCTTGGTAATGTGCCCTCTGATTTTAGTAATTTCTCCCTTGCATTAAAAAGAAAACTGTAATTGGCATTTTAATGGAAAAGTGGGGAAAAGCTCATAAAATTCTTCATTATCACTTATATTCAGTATAGTTTTGAGGAATATTATGATTAATTTATACTCAAAATAATATCAGAGGAACATATATTTTTTCTAAAACATATAGAGAAAGGATCTTTGCACAAGAAGGGTTAAATTCACTGCAGAGGTTTATTTTTTAAAGGGAACAGGGACACAAAGAACCAGTTCAAGAGGTTCTTTAAAAAATACTTGAAAGAAGTACTAATGCTGCCTTGCTGAAGAAAATTTGTATTTTAGGGCATGACGCAATAAATATCAAGCTTATGAATGAAGCTGTCATGGATCTGTATCAAACAAAACATAAGTAGGTTTTCAAATTTCATAGACTATTCTAAAAAATGATTGGTCTATGAATCTATTTAGAAAACAGAAAATTTTATAAGCATATAAAAATGCCTGAGTGTTGAGAAAAATAAGTGTGTTTGTACTATGTGATAACTTTGTTTATTTTCAAAAGGTAAAAATTGATGTATGAAAAATGTAAATGAACCACTTGTTGTTATCGAACTAACTCAATCTGTAGAAGAAGGCAAAATAACGTTTACTACTTTGTAAGATCGCCCCATGTGCCGTATCTCTAAATCCAGGCAAACAAGTCTGAATTAGGGTCACACAAGAAACAATCCAAACCAGACCAAGGGTGAAACAGGTAGTCTGAAAGTCTTCTCCCGCTGCCAGCCAGAATTATCGCTTTTATTAAGTACAAGGACCACCCCTTTGTGGGTAAGTAAACCACCCAGGTTTACAAGTAAGACAATCTCTGTTTGGGGTAACTCCAAGTTGTAAACAAACATACAAAGAAACCAGGGATGATCTTTGTTTTGGGTAAAAAAAGGTGTAACTCAATACTAATTTAGTATTACAATGCTGAAAAACTACTATAATCTTGTGGTACACATTTATATATATATATATATTTATATATACATATATACATACATACATATATATGATACAAATTCAGGCATGCATATTTATAAAGCATAATTCATTAAATGAGAATAAATGTTTTTTTTGTATTGTTTTGCTGAGGGTCACCTTGGGGTCAGGTCCAGCAATGCTCTGGGATTTATCTTAGCCCTGTGCTGCGGAATAATACTAGCAATGATCAGGAACCCATGCAGTGCTGAAAATAGAACCCGGCACATGTACTCGGAGCTTTGAGCTATAACTCCATCCCTGAAGAGTCTTCAAATCACGTGCAAATATGAATATCTCTGTAAGTAATTAAAAGACAACTCACTAAGAGGCATTAAAATAATAAATAAAAATCTAGAGAGAAAAACAATGCGTCAAAGAAACAGATGGCCAAATAAGACTGCATGTATAAAACATTTGTGTTAAAAACCAATTTGCTGAGCAAAGTGAGTAGTAAAGGTCAAGCAAAGTACTCTAGAGATCTTTATAAACAAAAATGAGATGTGCATTTTTTACAGAACCATTTCATTAACGTAGGCCATCCAATCTAAGTGATTTTTAAATAGCTATTTGACTCCCTTGGGAAAGAGTTTTTATAAAAATCAGATTCTTTTCCCACTCTTGATAGTTTAATGTAAATTCAAAGCATTTTAACTAGTGTAATACTCAGTGTGATCTTCTATGATTAGTATCACATGTGACTCTTGCGCAATTACTACAGAAATTGAAGTGCTCTTAAGGTTAACAATGGTTTTTCATGCTCATCTTTGTTATCCCACTATGCATTCATGTGTACATGTAGCACATAGAATGACATAACTCTGGGCCATGTAAGTAAATATCCTTTATGGAAATGAGGATCAGTACAGTAAAGTAGTAATTACAGCAGAAGCCTAAAATCTCCTATGTTGTTAAGAATCACTTCCTTGTATCAAATTGGTATTTTAAGCTTTGAATGGACCATAGATCAAGGGCAATCAATATGAAACTGTAAACACTAGTAAGATGAGGTTAAATAGTTGTGGATATGAGGGTCCTGGTTGCCAATTTCTTGTCCTCTCTGACTCAAAAAAGGGAAACAAAAAATTGTTTGCAAGAAATGTGCACTGGTGAAGGGATGGGTGTTGGAACATTGTATGACTGAAATTTGATCATGAAAAACTTTGTAACTGTGTATCTCCCTGTGATTTAATTTAAAAAATATATATCCCCATATATAAAAACCATATATATGTATAGACATATATATAAATATATAGACATATATATATATATATATATATATATATATATATATATATATATATTTCTGGTGCAAAGCTAAAAGCTGCACAGTATTAATGTGATCCTTAACATCTTGATCCTTATTTTACCCCCCATTTTGTCCCTGCCACAGGGAGGAACCATCCTCCCTTTTGCAAGGACACAGGGGTTTTAATTTGGATAAACAGTTGTGGACTTTTAGCTCAGTGAGACGTTTTGCTATCTGTCCACTGCTATTTAACTGGGCTTAATTTTCCCACCGCAAAACTGTGGAATTTAGCGATTAGCTTCCCTAAGCAAGTAAAATATAGAAGACAACACAATATTATTTCTAAGCAAACGTACACTATTAACATTTACAGTTGTTTTACCTTAGTTAGTATTCACACCTCAACAAATTAGAAACTAAAGTTTAAGAGAAAAGTCCCGAGGGTGACAATCTGACCCACAAACCCTTTACCCACAGTCTGGGTAATAGTTCAAGCATAGTCCACAAATAAATTAAATGTTCACTCTTGCCAGAAGTCCCACAGCCACCGCTGTCATCTGGTATAACAGACTAATTTTCACTCTGCCCTGGTCCTGGAAGTTGAGACAGAAAAACGAGCAAGGGGGTGGGGGGGTCCTTATAATTCTGCATCCCAGAGAAGAGGTTCCTTTGGAAAAAAGGTTCTGACAACTTAAATACTAACTTAAATACATTAACCAGGGACAGTTTTCTGCTCTCTATTAAAAGAACTGTTTCTACACCTGGCATTTAACAAGTTTAGGGGAAGTAACAATCCTTGCTCCTTCTTTTCTTATGCCACCCATCCTCATTATCTTCTTTGAATGTAAATATTTAGTTAATCTTAGCTATTTGCCCCAACCTTTGGAATAGATAGGCATAATATGATTTCCAATTGTCAATGACCTTAGCTAGTTGGATTCCTGTGGTCTTTTTTACCCTTATTCCTCCTGACAGCTTTTTTCTGATGACCTTCCTGCTTCATACTTTGTTAGAGACTTCACCATCTTAGAAGTCATTGGCAGAAAATAATGATAAATGTGGTAGTTGATATTGCAGCAAATACAAAAGCATTTTAGCATGCTTAATTCTACATATCATACAGAATGTCAAAGTTTACTTCTCCTGGCCTCAGTTTATGGGTTTACAGGCAGAAGACATACTGGATACCAGCAATCCACATTACATAAATTATACTACTTATATGCAAAATTTATTATACCCATAAATTGAACAAAAATTATTCTTGAATACCAAGAAGAATGCCCACTAGTTTTGGCAAAACTTCAGACTTTAAAAATTTCTAGTCAACAATCACTAATTTTCAAAAGATCTTTAAACTGAACTCTAATAAACTCTCTTAAATTCTAGATTATTTTTTAACTCCTTTATCTTTTTGGTGCTTATAACATTTTATTATTACCCAGTTACTACCCCAACTATAACATGATTTTAAAACAGTCAAACTCCTTTTATACAAAGCATTAGCTAATTTCTGGGGCCCGGCGGTGGCGCTAAAGGTAAGGTACCTGCCTTGCCTGCGCTAGCCTTGGACGGACCACGGTTCGATCCCCCGGTGTCCCACATGGTCCCCCAAGCCAGGGGCGACTTCTGAGCGCATAGCCAGGAGTAATCCCTGAGCGTCACTGGGTGTGGCCCAAAAAGCATTAGCTAATTTCTAAATTAGAAGCATATTAATAATAATAATCCAATTTTATCCTCAATCCCTTTTGCACATTATCAAACTTTTTGCCTTTCCTTTAAATTCACTCTGTAAATCTCTAATCCTATTTACAACCAACTGGTTACTCTTTCTCATAATTTTCTTTCTTTGTCCAGTATTTATAAATCCTCACAGCATCTTTCTTGCATAAATCACACACCACTCACAAACTTTACTTCCTAACCTTTTCTCCTCTGTTTACAACATGCAATTTACAATACTCCCATAATAGAACAGTAAGACAGCTGTAATAATTTTTTAAATTTCCAAAACTGACTTAAGAAACAAGCAAATGTTTTTTCTTTTGAGAACCTCAAGTTAATAATTTATAAATTATCAAGAATTTCATTTTTGGTCTTTTTAAAGTAAATTTAGCCTATCTTTTACCCAAAGCTGATGAAGATTTGTTTTAACTTAATTAAATTATTTGAAAAGAAAACTTTTAGTCAAAACATTGAATCAAAATTGAATGAATTCAAAA
>PVKC010026105.1:0-16243 GCA_004027635.1 Crocidura indochinensis | reverse complement strand
TTTCTTTCTTTCTTTCTTTCTTTCTTTCTTTCTTTCTTTCTTTCTTTCTTTTCTTTTCTTTTTTTTTTTTTTTTGGTGAAGATCTGGCAGCAGTACTTGGCAATCTTGGGCCAGCTGAGCTAGCAGTTCAAGGTGAGTGAAGTTGCTCAGCCCATTGTGTCAGGGATTACTTGGGTCACCCCTGTGGTCTTTGAGGGGCCCTGGGGGTGCACCAAACAAAGATCAAAGATCAGAATTATGTGGTGCCAGGAATTGAACTTGACCCTGACACAGGCCTAGTATGCACCCTAATTAATGTACATGTCCAATTCTTATTATTTCTTTTTTTGTTTGTTTGTTTTTGTTTTTTGTTTTTTGGGTCACACCCAGCAGTGCTCAGGGGTTACTCCTGGCTCCATGCTCAGAAATCGCTCCTGGCAGGCATGGGGGACCACATGGGGCACCGGGATTCGAACCGACGACCTCTTGCATGAAAGGCAAACGCCTTACCTCCATGCTATCTCCCGGGCCCCTTATTATTTCTTGTATTCCTAATATGGATCCATATTTATGGAGCAGGGTTGTAAAATTTACATATGCACATAAATGGGCACAGGATGGTTCACTTTATATCCGTAACTTACCTTTATTTTCTTTTTGCTTCATGTTGGCAATAGAAGAAAATATATTAACCGATGGAATGGTTCATGGAATCTCTATTTCCTCCAGATGAGGCAGTCCCTTTGGAGTAAAAACGGGATTATTTCCAAAATTGTCTTCTGATTGGGACCGTCATCCCTTTGTATTTCTTTTCCCCAGGTTGGGATCTGGACATGGGGGGAGAGAAATGACTGTCTCTAATCTTAGCTGATCTGCACCCCAGGTGACTAGTCTGGTCTCTGAATTGGTGCCTACTGGGAGCAACAGGGTTCAGCTGGTTTTAGGTATTTTTACAGGCAGTGCTGGATTGGAATTAAGGCTTTTCTAGGCTCTGGGGAAAACACAACGTCTTCCACCAGGGGGCAATGTAGACTATGTTTAAAGCTTTTTATTTAAAAAATTTTAAAGAGAAATATTTGTATTATTATTATTATTTTCCATTACCTTTAAATAGGATTCTACTGATAGGTTGATACAGTGAAGACAGAAAGACTGAACAGGATATGGCAGAAAGCTTCATTGGATTCTTTCAATGGAGGGCTAGGTTTTATTTCAGGCATGACTGAATTCTGCTGAAGCCTAGATCTTTTGCTCTCTTAGTGACAAAGTGACAACAGCAATCTTACTTCCCATCCTGCTCTAGACTTAATTTCACAAGTAAAGACCCCACGGATCTAGAAGTTTTCAACAAAACTAAATTGAGTTTCTGACTGATTGGCCTGGCCTGATGTCTTAGATACCTGGGAAGATGGCAGACTGGGAGGGAAGGCCTCAGTGACCCAGGCTGAGACAGAGTCAGTCAGACCCAGGGGGCCTAGATGGAAGGGATGTGCACAGGAGATCAATCTCTGATCCTGGAATCGGGACAGTCCTCAGAAAGCATGATCAGGTCAAAGAGGGGTGGAATGAGATCCAGTGGAGGCAGGGAAATAGGGTACTACTTGAAGCATAGTTTGATTTTGGTTTTCTTTTTTTATTTGTTTTGTTGTTATTACTGTTTTTGTTTTGTTTTGATTTTTTTTTTTTTTTACTTGTGTCCAAGGCATGAACCAAACAAGAGTGCAGACTAAAAAGCACTGCTGGAATAAACAAGGAATTGCTCTGTCCCTAGCTGCATGAGATGGGCACCACTAACCAGATGCCCTCTCTATCAATTGGTCTTAAGCCATATCCAGGGATGTTCAGGGGTTATTGCTGGCTCTGACTTAGGAACTGCTCCTAAGTTCGAGGGAACAGTATAGGATGCTGGGATCAAATCCAGGTCAGCCACATGCAAAGCAACACCCTACCTGTTATACTATCTCTTTGGCCTCTTTAAGCACAGTTTTGAGGGCCAGCTTCAGCCAGATGAGCCCTTTACCCAGTCACTTTGATGAGTAGGCTGAACTGGGGACTCAGAAGTATAGTGCTCTGGAGAGATGATGTGCTTGGCATTTGATCATATGAAGAAATGAGTTAAGGAGGGGCTGGAGTGATAGCACAGTGGTAGAATGTTTGCCTTGCATGCAGCCAACCTGGGATGGACCTGAGTTCAATCCCAAGCATCCTATATGTCCCCCTGAGCCTGCCAGGAGCAATTTCTTAGTGCAGAGCCAGGAGTAACCCCTAAACAACACTGGGTGTGGCCAAAAGCCAAATTAAAAAAAAAAAAAGGAATGGCTTAAAGAGGTGCTCTCCACATGACACAGGTGATTAGAGAACTAAGAGGCAGTGGGAGATAGTGGAATCCTGGGAATGCTAAAATCAACAAAATGAGAAGATGGAGAACTGATGAAGTGTGTTTGGTGACTGTTGTTATTCTTTTCTTTTGGTGGGGGTCACACCCGGTTGTGCTCGTGCTCAGGGATTACTCCTGGATCTATGCTCAGAAGTCGCTCTTGGCAGGCTCAGGAGACCATATGGGATGCCAGGACTTGAACCACCGACCTTCTGCATACAAGGCAAACACCTTACCTCCATGCTATCTCTCCAGCCCCAACCGTTGTTATTCATTATGGGTGCATGAGATTAATGGTGTGCTCTGCAAAGAAGCACTGAAGAGGAATCAGACGTAGTGTAAAGGTGTGGGTTGCACGCTTTGCATGGGTAAGTCTTGAATTGATCCCAGCATCCTGTGGTCCCCTGAGCCACCTCACACCAGTAAAACTGACACATACCACAAAGATGAAAAAACAACCACTGTTGAGCCATGGATTTTTTTTTTTTGCACAAAACCCTGTCATTATCAATATTGAAAATCATGGTACCTATTTAAAAAGGAAATTAAGAGAAAAGTGAAAAAGAAGCAGCAGCATTGGTGAATGAAGAAAAAAATAACCCCAAATTTCCCAGCTCTTGGGATATGTGGAATCTAGATGAGCCTCAGTAAAGAACTCTTGAAGTAAAATGAAGGAAGGTAAAATTCTGTGCATATATTAACGATGAAGAAGAAATCTTGGGACCGGAGAGATAGCATGGAGGTAAGGTGTTTGCCTTGCATGTAGAAGGATGGTGGTTCGAATCCCAGCACATCCCATATGGTCCCCCAAGCTTGCCAGGAGCAATTTCTGAGTGCAGAGCCAGAAGTGACCCCTGAGCGCTGCCAGGCGTGACCCCAAAACAAAACAAAACAAAAAATCTTACAGGTAAATTAAATGGTTTTTTTTTTTTGGGGGGGGGGCCACACTCAGTGACGCTCAGGGGTTACTCCTGGCTACGCGCTCAGAAGTTGCTCCTGGCAGGCACGGGGGACCATATGGGAACCGGGGGATCGAACCGTTGTCCGTCCTAGGCAAGGCAGCAGGCACCTTACCTCCTGCGCCACCTCCCGGCTCCCAAATTAAATGTTTACCTAATTCCTTCACTCCCCAAATCCTAATAAAATTACAATAAAAGAATAAGAAGGCAGAGAACCACAGAGACCGAAAAATTGAAGAGAAAATAAAGCACAAATAATTCAATATTCAACAACTTGGGAGAGGGTTAAAGAGTGGTGATAGATATGCAGTGAAGAAGGTAAGGATGCACATAAAAAATGTAGAATTCCAGATATCTCAGGAATCCCAGATACTCTCAAGAATCTTGTTTATTGGTTGATAAGCAATAGAATATTCCAAAAGTTAGTAGCTTGAAGCATCACCATTTGTAATTTCTTTATTCCGTGGATTGGATGATGTCACATGGGCAGTTCTGCTCTGTATGATGGTGAGAGGCCCTAAGATAGTCTGTGAACATGATTATTTGTAGCTTAAGGCAGACATCAGTGAAGGACCTCTATCTCTCTTTTCTTTGGGTCTCCATGCAGATTGTGCTTCTCATATTTTCAAAATTATCATAATACCTATTTACACCAGGTAGCTGAATTTTAACAATGAGGTCAGTGTTACACCATGTCACAGTTCTGGCAGAAACAAAGCTAGATATAGCCTGAAAAGACAAAAGTGAATTAAAACTCTCGCCACATTGCATACCCACAGTACTCAGCAAAATCTCATTCAAGTTGTCAGGCTTCCATTTGGTGTTGGTTGGCTTCCATTTGGTGTTGCTTATCTCCCAAAGCAGAATTGGTATCACTAATAGGACAGCTTTACCCTTTAGAATCCCATATAATGGAGCTAAGAGATAATATATAATATGCCTTCTTCTTAGTCTCTTGAGGCATCACTGTAATATTGGAGATCTTCATTGCATGACTTATTTATTCCTTTCATTCTCCTCTACATTTATATCCAAACTTCCAGACATTTTCTCCAATGGAAAGGACCTGAGATTGGACGACTAAGCTGTTCTAGAGTGTCCTCCACCCCACTTCCCCCATGCACTCCCATTTATGAAGAGTTGGGTTACATTGGTACCAACCACTAGGCTGGTCATCCATGGGGTTCACTGTTAACACCAATTATTTGTTTTTGTTTGTTTGTTTGTTTTTGGTTTTTTTGGGCCACACCCGGTGACGCTCAGGGGTTACTCCTGGCTATTCGCTATTTTCTGTTTCAATCCTTTCATAGTATTTTGAGCATTTGCAGGAGTGAAAATCCCTGTCCTCAGCAAGTCCTTCTCGAGCAGGACCCCATTGGTTGCCATTTGTCATTATTGTTTGTCATTACTGTTGGAATTTTCTGCCTTAGAAGATACAACAGCAAATATTATGAGCAGCTGAATCTTCTCAAGTGGGACAAGACTATGTGCTTAAAACCTGGGTATTTTGGAAATGGGGGAAAACAAAGTCTCCTCACCTCTCACTGCCACCATTACTGGCAAACCCTGCAGCACCAAATATGCCCATATCTTCCCACAGGAAAATAACCCAGCTCTTCTACAAAGCTCCAAAAGAAAATGATGGCACAGGTAGTCTGGTCAAGGCTAAAACTTTGGGGTCTTCTCTAAATGGGAATGAGCATATACCCTTTCTGCCTAAAGGCACAGTGACTCACAGATATACCCAATATACCCCAGCAAAAAAAAGGTCCACAATTTAATCCCGCAGAAAAAGCCCACAGTTTAATCTTATTAACCTGACAAGCCACCAAATTTGTTCCAGATCTATAGATCCTGGACCATACAGCTAGCTATACGTGGCCATGCAACACCTCAAATTTTCTTAATGGGGGCCGGGCGGTGGCGCTGGAGGTAAGGTGCCTGCGCTAACCTAGGACAGACCATGGTTCGATCCCCCGGTCCCCCGTGCCTGCCAGGAGCGACTTCTGAGCGAATAGCCAGGAGTAACCCCTGAGCGTCACCGGGTGTGGCCCAAAAAGCAAAAAAAAAAAACTTTTTTTTCTTAATGGTACCAACCCAGTAGGATCATAGTATATCTGATAGGAAGTTGCATAGAAGACCACCAAGTTCATGAGCCTAAACAGTAATACAGACAGCTTAGTACAAACCACAGCACAGTAAATTCTTAGTGACTTTAGTGAATGATTTAGAGATATAATAATTCTTTCAAATGGACACTTGCTCTAAATTTTGAGCATCCTATTTGCCTTTGTGTTGTAACAAACAATATGAAGTAAACCGGCTTGTGCCTACAGGGGGCAGTCTAGAGTGGTGTGTGTGAAACTGGGGATGTTGGGTCCGTGCTAACACCTCAGTGATAAGACAAAGAGCCAACACAGCAATGCAAGTTACAAAGTAGGGTTTTATTTTGCTTAGCTAGCTAAGGGCCTAAGACTTCCACCTGGGACAGGCTTCCAGTCAAGGACCCCAAGTCTAGGGGAGTGATGGTATATATGCGTCAGAGTTGAATGTACAGTCCCAGAAAGCAGATAAAAGGGATACACAATTCAAATGCCACAAGATACATAATTTGGATCTTACAAGGCTGATCTGCTAAGGCTTATCCTGAGTGCATGGGCTACTCTCAGTCCTCTGCTCAGGGATCATTCCTTATGATACTCAAGGGGCCAAGTGGTGCCAGGTCTCTCAAATACAAAACATACACTCCAGAGGCCGGAGCGATAGCACAGCAGTAGGGCATTTGCCTTGCATGCTGCCTATCCAGAATGGACCTTGGTTGGATTCTGGGCATCCCATATGGTCCCCTGAGCCAGGAGGGATTTCTTAGTGCATAGCCAGGAGTAACCCCTGTGTGCCACCCTGTGTGGCCCCAAAAGAAAAACAAAACAAAACAAAGCATACACTCCAGTCCATTGAGCTATGTTTCTAATCCTCTGCTGGTTTATTCAATTCTTCTGAACTTGGATAAGTAAAGCTTATTTGTTCAGGGGTCTTCGTTGTTGGCAGAACAACAGTCTTCCTTTGATCCATCCTACTTCCAAGAATATTATCTTGTTTTGACTTTAAGACTTTATTCATCCAGTTTCTTTTCTTTTTTTTTTTTGGTTTTTGGGCCACACCCAGTGAGGCTCAGGGATTACTCCTGGCTATGCACTCAGAAGTTGCTCCTGGCAGGCATAGGGGACCATATGGGGAACCGGGGGATCGAACCGCGGTCTGTCCTAGGTTAACACAGGCAAGGCAGGCACCTTACCTCCAGTGCCACCGCCCGACCCCTCATCCAGTTTCTTTTTTTTTTTTTATGGTTTTTGGGTCACACCCGGCAGTGCTCAGGGGTTACTCCTGGCTCCATGCTCAGAAATTGCTCCTGGCAGGCACGGGGGACCATATGGGGCACCGGGATTTGAACCGATGACCTTTTGCATGAAAGGCAAACGCCTTACCTCCATGCTATCTCCCGGGCCCCTCATCCAATTTCTTAATTACAATGGAAATACTTTACCTTGCTGGGATGAGTTCTTTACCTCTCCTACTTCTCTTCCCCATTCTGTTACAAATCAGTCTTACTTTCGCTGCTACCTACCTGCTATTTCAGAATAATGGTAATATTCATAGTGGCCCTGAATTAATTATAATTCAAACCTGCTAAAATACTAAAATAAGAACTTTACCAGCTAAGATACTCTCCAATGCTCTCTATTACTTTCATTTTTGTCATTATGTAATATGTAAAGTTACCCAAGAGATGGTATACTTACAATGGCTTTGTTATTTTTCATTTCCTTACTCATTCAGTGAGGTATCTGTGGAAGTTAGAATCATTATTGATTCTGTCTTTATTTATTTATTTATTTACTATTTATTTATTTATTTTTGGTTTTGGGGTCATACCTGGCAGTGCTCAGGAACTGTGCTCCTGGCTCTGTGCTCAGAAATCACCCCCGGCAGGCTCGGGGGACTATATGAAATGCCAGCATTCGAACCAACTTCCTTCTACATGCAAGGCAAACGCCCTAGCCCGACTGCTGTGCTATCTCTCCAGCCCCTGATCCTAAGTTTTACCACCTGGTGATGGTAACTTCTGCCAGTGGGATTTAGTAACAAAACTACTCCAGTAATTAGAGCACAGTTCATGTCATGGATGACTACATAGAAATCAGGGATTCGAAAGTTTTCTTTTACACAAATCACATGTTTTGGCTTGTATTTTTGTTTGTTTAGGTGTTCTTGGGTTCTGTTTTTGCTTTTTGTTTGTTTGTTTGTTTGTTTACCACCTGAATGTTAGGGAGTTACTCCTGGCTCTACACTCTAGGATTACTCCTGATATTGTTCAGGGGACCACATAGTGGCCAACCAAGGTATGATTCCACACACACACACACACACACACACACACTGAAGGCAACTATGCCCCTTTGTTACAGTGAAAAGACACATATTAAAATCAGTCAAGGAAAAGACGTGTAAGGCAGAGTACAAGATAAAAAATGTTCTCTTCATGGAGAAAATAGTGGGTATTATTAATTCCTTCCAGCCATAATATATGACGACACGCATGGAGAACTGCCTGTCAGAGAAGCTTAGCCATCTTGGTGCCAGAGATTTTATTATGATTCAATCACGTTGTGCCCACATGTATGATCTTTAGTCATCCATAGTTTAGATGATGCCTCTGCGGACCCTCTCTTAGTTTTAGCATCTCTTTTTTAGATATATATAAAATATATGATATAGTCGTAGGGTTAAAAATCAGATATTTTTTCTCAAAAAATTTTTTTCTTCTCAAATTTCACTCCTCCTTTTCTTGTTTTGTCTTGTTTTTGTTGTTGTTTTTCAGGTCAAATTTGACAGCACACGCCTGGCTTGCTCCCACCCTTCAGTCTTTATCTTTTCTCTCCCTCTATCTCTTAGTGATGCTATTTTTGCTGTTGTGTCTCTTGATCCTCCTTTTCTTCCTTAGAGGAAGAAGCAGCAAACTGAACATTGCTTTCTTAACAGGAAATCAAAGATTCTTTCCCCACCTTCTATTATTTTTAGCCTATTATGTAGTTGAGCCAAGATCTATTCAACCTGTTCTCATGACTCTGCACTTTGTTTCCAACCCTTTGCTGGGAAATGCGGCAATGAATAAATATCCTGTACATACGGCATTTCATTTTATTTTTTTCTTCCCGGAGCTGCATCTTCTTCTGCACACATCCTTCATATTTGCACGGAAATAGCATTGCCGAGCTAAAGAGCAAATGGAAAGAGAGCTATTCCCTAACATCCCACCAGAGGGGGGTTGCCCACCTTCCAGATAAATGGGTGTGTCATAACCTTATAAAAGGAAAATGGTTTCTCACTATTGCTTCAGTTTGAATTTCTCTTCAAGAAAATCTGAGTTTCTCTTCTTGGGTTTGAAGACAAGCCTCTCTTTTGTGAGTTATTTTCTTCAAGTTCATTGTTCAGTTTTTGGGTTGCTTATTTTTTTTTCCTTCTTAATTTCTCTTTTCCTCCTTTTATTTTGTTTTGTTTTGTTCTTTTTTTTTTTTTAAGCTATTCCTGGCTGTGCTTTGGAATTTATCCTAAGTGCTCAGTCTTTTTAGTTTGTTTCTAATCTTTTTACTAGTTCAGTCTGTTATAAAAAGATATCACCCAAGGGCCAGAGCAATAGCACAGAGGTAGGGCATTTGTCTTGCACGCAGCCGACTCAGGATGGACCTGGGTTCAATTCCCCGGCATCTCATATGGTCCCCAAGTCTGCCAGGAGTGATTTCTGAGCTCAGAGCCAGGAGTAACCCCTGCCCACTGCTGGGTGTGGCCCAAAGTTTTTTTTTTTAGTATAATTTAAAATTTTGTAATAATATAAAGAAAAAAAGTAGATTCTCATACAGGTATTTAGATATCTTCCTTCCAATCAGCTGACCTGGGTTTGACTCCCTAAACCCCATATGAATCCAGAACCCCACCAGGAGTGATCCCTTAGTGATGAGCCAGAAGTAAGCCCTCAGAAGAGTTGGGAATGACCCCCAAAAGAGAAAAGAGTAGACTCACATGTAGTAGTAAAAAAGACTACAGAGCTATTTTGTGTGTATGTGTGTATATATATGTGTATGTATGTGTTTGTATGACCCATCTTCCTTTGATGATAATACCATCTTGCAGAACTATATCTAGTAAAATGTATTTTTTCCACCCCATGCATCTGCCTAAAATATATTTTTTAAGTATTTTCATGCTACCCCAAAATTTGAGCTTATTTTCATCCATGTGAGGTGTAGGAATTTCTATATTTTTTCACTGATAGCTTCTGGATTCTGGCACAATTTCTTTGTAATATTTTTGTGTTCATTAGGGGGAGTAATTACTTCCATGTATTTCAGACACCATTCATCACGGAAAGAGATTTCTGGGGAGATGGTGCTCTTTTCCTCAAGAGCTGTAACTCTATTTCCATATTTGTTCTCAACAGAGAGTGACTTGCTGCCCTTATAATCTCACTCTGCCTGGATTTTCAATTTTTTTTTTCTTTTGGTTTTTGGGTTACACCTGGCAGTGCTCAGGGGTCACTCCTGACTCCACACTCAGAAATCGCTTCTGGCAGTTTGGGGACCATATGGGATGCCGGGATTTGAACCACCATCCTTCTGCATGGAGGCAAACGCCTTACCTCCACGCTATCTCTCTGGCCCCTGGATTTTCGATTTTAGGCTACATATAATTGCACTTATATACTGGTGTTAGAGGTTCCTAACAGGTCTGATGGTCCTGCCTCTGCCCTTGAATCTCCACAGTTAGATCAGTGATTGGACATGATGGCAGTCTGTTCTGTGTTCTCTTGAACTCCCACTGCATGGTTCTTTAATTATGACAACTTCTTCCTCTCTCCCAGTTGTCTCATCTTCTCTTTCTACTACAAATTTGGGATTTTAAAGTCAAATACTGATCACCTGTCATCTCTAATACTAAAAGCATTATAACCAGATCAGGACAATTGTTCAGTGGGTAGGGCATTTGCCTTACACACAGCCAACTTTGGATGGATCCTCAGCATCCCATAGGGTCCCCCAGGCACTGCCAGGAAGTAATTCCCGAGTGCAGATCCAGGAGTTATCCATGAACATCGATGTGCGTGGCTCCAAAACCAAAAGCAAAATAATAGAAATTATAGAATAAAAATCAATAAAATGACTAAAATCACTATAGCCAGGCCTCCTACATTTAACATATAGTTGCATTTTCTTAGGAACTCAATAACATGATTGATTCCGCCTAATGGAGTCCAATACTAACCTTTGATGCCATGCATCTCTGTCTCTGCCTGGTGATTTCTAAAGTGAGGCTATCATATTCAATTATTTGTTTTTCAAAGTCAAAAGAACCAGAGAGCCATGCTTTACATGGAGAAGGCCCTGGCACCACATGGTCTTCCCAAAATATCCAGAAGTGACTCCAATCACAGAACTAAGAGTAGCCTCTAATCATGGCCAGGTGCAGAACACAAAATAGATTTAAAAATAGCAAAAACAATGAACACTTTCCTAAAGATAAAGGAGTTGGGCTATATGGTCACATGTAGATCCTTAATGCCTGTAATTTCTTTAATTTCTCTGGCCCTTGATGACAACAATTTGGGGGGGGGGGTTGGCCACACCCAGTGACGCTCAGGGCTTATTCCTGGCTATGCATTCAGAAATCGCTCCTGGCTTGGGGGAACCATATGGCATGACGGGAGATCTAACCTCAGTTCGTCCTAGGCTAGCTCATGCAAGGCAGATGCCTTACCACTTGTGCTCTGGTCCTGACAACAACTTTTAAGTCACTACATTTGAGTGTGATCTGCTACAAAACAATGTAAAGCCCAAGCAATGCATCCTTAGACTAGTTACAGACAACTGAAATCAGAAATCATGAATAAAGAAAATTCTGTATCAAATTATAATTAGTCAATTTACTCCCAAGCAATTATGTAAAGAGTCCAGGCTTTGATCCTTTACAAATAAGTAACCATTGCCAGGAGTAACCCCTAAGTCAGGGTCCTCAAACTTTTTAAATAGGGGACCAGATCACTGTCCCTCAGACCATTGGGAGGCTGGACTATAGCTAAAAAAAAAATGACGAACTATGAAAAATATTCCACAGGACCTGATGGGCTGGATAAATAACCTGGCAAGGCTGCAATATGGCCTGCAAACTATAGTTTGAGTAACCAGAGAGATAGGAGAGCAGGTTGCATATGGTCAATCAGGTTCAATCCATGACAACCCATAGGGTCTCCCAAGCATGCCAGGAATAATTTCTGAGTGTAAAGCTAAAAGTAACCCCTGAGTGCTGTAGGGCATGGCCCAAAAAATGAAGAAGGAGGAGGAAGAGAAGCAGGAGGATATATTAAATAACAACTCAAAATGAGTGAATGGGGGTTAAAACAATTCAGGAGAGATTTCTGAGTGCAGAACCAGGAGGAACCCCTGAGTGCTGCCAGCTGTAACCCAAAATAAAAAAAATAAAGAACCAATGTTTTATTGTTCCAAAGAAGGATTCCTTTTTGTCATTTATGGAAATAATTATATGAATTTTTATAATTTCTCCATTATTATTGCTATTGCGGATAGCCAGATTTTAGTGTGGAGTAGAGGGGGAAAGAATAGTTAAAATATATGCTCTTTTCGAAGTTATGATGTATTCTGATGCTAAAATATTATCTAGAGTTATCTTTTGGTAAAGGAGGTTGCTATAATTTTTTTTTTTACTTTTCTTGAGTTTTGGGCCACATTCATCTAGGCTCAGGCATTAGGGATCACTTCTGGTGGTCTGTTACCCCTTCCCTATTCTTCCTGTGTACCATACCTGGTCCTCAAAGGAATGTACACAGATTGGCTGTGTGCAAGGCAAGTGAGTATACTACCCACTGAACTATTTAAAAAAAAAAACTTCTTTTCTTGATGTCATTAGGTGTGAAGACCAAAATATGCTTTATCAATAGAAATTAGCAGTGCTAATAGGCAATGCTTTGGGGGATCATATTAATTGTTGAGAATCAAATGCAGGCCAGCCTTGTGCAAAAGGAGCACCTTATCCACTGTACAATTTATCTCTCTGGCCCCTCAACACACTTTTAAAACTCCAACCCCACTAAGAAAAATAAATAAGGGGCCGGAGAAATAGCATGGAAGTAGGGCATTTGCCTTGCATGCAGAAGGATGGTGGCTCGAATCCCGGCATCCTATATGGTTCCCTGATTCTTCCAGGAGAGATTTCTGAGCGTAGAGTCAGGAGTAGCCCCTGAGCACTGCCGGGTGTAACCCAAAAAACCCAATAAATAAATAAATAAATAAATAAATAAAATCATGATAAAAAACAAAAGAAAATATCAAATTGATAGCAACTTAAAATAAATTTAGAATAAGAGTGGGGATAATTCATAGATATTACAGGTGGAAATGTAAGTACCCTAATATTGTATGCATGAACTTCAAATACCAAAATATTACAGATGGGGATGGATATGATGGGAAGATATCAATGATTCATAGACTTTGTGTTTTCCAAATTTCTACTTTTATCTATCCATCCATTCATCCATCTTACTTTTATAATAGAAAATGCATACTACTGCTTTGTCTCTGCCCTGGAACAAGATCTGTGATCGAAATCTATTTTCCTTTAATGTCCTCCCTTTCAAAGATTATTAGTTGTTTGGGGGAAATATGTCACAATGCTCAAGAGTGATGCAGCTGACTATATGCTCAGGTGCCACTTCTGGAGGTGATCTGGAGCAGAAGTCGTGTGTGGTAACCATTCCATAACAGGGATCAAATCTGTGGCTTTTGGGACCAGAGTGGTAGGAGAGGGGCCTTTGCCTTGCAAATGGCTGAACCGGGTTTGATCCCTAGTGCACCGTCAGAAGTAATTTCTGAGTGCAGAACCAGGAGTGATCCCTGACCACCACAGGGTGTAGCCACCAAACAAACAAACAAAAAAATAAAACCAACAAAACCAACAAACCAAAAAAATTGTGACTTCTGCATATTCTATTGCATACCATAAGGCTTGCGTTTTTTTGGCCATCCTGGAATTGAGCCCAGGTGTCACACATACAGGGCAGGTGCTATCTACTGTTGATCTACATCTTTAGCCCCTTCTTATTTGAGAATTATTAGAATTGAGAGTTGGACTGAGTAGGCTTACCCTAACTCAACTCACCCTGAACTCAGGCCTCTGGACCACTTCTTTCCCAGATTCAAGCAAACAACTGCTATTGTGAAAATCATTGAAAGATGGGGCCAGAGTGGTGGGACCAGAGCGGTGGCGCAAGCGGTAGGGCGTTTGCCTTGCACATGGCTGACCTAGGACAGACCACTGTTCAATCTCCTGGTGTCCCATACAGTTCCCCAAGCCAGGAGTGATTTCTGAGCACATAGTCAGGAGTAATCCCTGAGTGTCACCGGGTGTGACCCAAAAACAAACAACAGCAACAACAAAGAAAATAATTGGAAGTAACCCCTAAATGTCACTGGGTGTGGCCCAAAAACAAAAACAAAGAGAAAATCATTGGAAGGTTTGAGAGAAACTGCTCTTGTACAGAGGAAGGCAGGATTAAAGGCGACGGAGATGGGTGGCTAAGACCCCTTCTTGGGATCCCTAAAATGAATGTAAAACTTTAAGACTAAAATTTATCAACTGCATTGTGGAGGACAATTTTTTCTTTTACTTTTTAGGTTCAGTAGGGGTAGGGGACTCACAGTGAACTCTCTAGACAAAGGGATTTTAGCAAGAGAAAATATATTTTATTATTAATAAGAGAAAAGATGTTTTATTTTTAATAAAAGACAGGCATCTCCTTAACATGATAGAGTTGAGGAAAAAACTAGGAAAGACAAAGGGCCTTTTACAGAACAGTAAGAGAGATAAGATAGTTTGTGGGCAGCACAGTAGTAAATTTAGCACTTGCTACAAAAATCCCGTTTGTTTATGTAAGTAAAAGCCATGAAACTCCCCTGCGGAGGAGATTTATGGCAGTTTTACTCCTAGAGGTTTCTGTTTTTCATCAGATAATGGAGAGTTCAGACAAAGCTTCCTCAAATATCTTCAGCTCAAAATTTTATGCTACTGTGGTAGGGTTTGCATCTCTTCACGGGCACAGAAAGATAACGTCTGAAATATTTATCATCCTTTCCACCATTTTTTTTTGCAATTATTCTCATTCTTTTCTTTTCTGAAAAAAAAAATCTGTTTTTTTAATTTTTTCCTGGTAGGATGACAGAATGGCTTTTGTACGCTTTTTTCTTTTTAAATGTTTTCTTTGAGCTTCAGGCATACAAGCCCTTCACCAGTGTACACTTACCACCGCCGAAGTCCTCAGCTTTCCTCCTGGCCCCTTCCACACCCCTAAGGCTGTCACTCTGTCAGACATTTTTCTTCTCCCCCCTCCCCGCCCTTTTTCCTTTCAGGCTCTGTGGGTTGCTGTATTGTTAGTGAAATGGTATCTGCATATCACTTTACCTCCTTTCAACACCCTCCCACTCACTCTTAACCCTTAACTCAGTGTTCCTTTTTTCATTTTTCTAAGTAGTCTGCATTCCTGCCTCAGGGAAAGAATGTCTGTTTGAAAAGGAGAGAGGGAGTGTAGAGGGGAAGGAGAGAGAGAGAGAGTCTGAGAGACAGAGATCCAGTTTTTTTCTGCTTTAAATCTCCAAAATGCAGACCCTGTGGAAATAGGAAGGAGGATGTTTGGCAAATGAGATATATTGAGATTCTTACACCCCAACTTTACCACAACACTAAAGTGGAAAGTGGGGGACGAGGCACAATCAGAAACTACAGAGAGACTGAGTAGGTGGCTCAAAGGGCTAAAAGAACTGTTTGGGTTCAATCCCAGCATCGTATAGTCCTCTGAGCATGCACCTCAGGAGCAAACCTCAAGCAGGGAGCCACACACCTTTCATCAGAGTCTGGTGTGGCCCTCAAACCAGAAAGGACAAAAAAAGGGGGTTGGAGAGATTATACAGGGATTAAGTGCACTTGCCTAGCATACAGTGACTGTTAGGGTTCAGAGAAAAAAAGACAAGACCACACAACTGAAATAAAGCAAAGCAAGGCTTTATCCCATCAGTCACAAGCTCCAAACTGGCTAGCCAGGGCTGTCTCCCAGAGGAGATGGTTACAAATCAGTTTCTATAGGGAGGAGATGAGGAGGTCTGATGTTCTTTAATGTTCTTTGGCTGTTGTCTAATGTACCTTCCTACCTCTCCCTCCTGTCTTTTCCAGGTACCTGGTATGGCCAGGTAGCTCTGGGCAGTATTAATGGAAATTTAGAAATATTTAGGTCTGAGAAAAAGAAGCCTAAAAATGTCTACAACATGTGGTCCTTTACACAACGGTGTGTAACCGTGTGTCCCCCCTGTGAGAATAAGCACCAGTTGTCAATCCCTCCCTACAACTTTTGAAGTAGGGGCTAGCACAGGATGTTCTCACCAAGATGAGCCTGAGATATAGCAAAAATAATTAAATAATCAGCTCCTCTCAGGAACACCGTGGGAGGATGTTCCCACCAATATGGCCAGAGGTGGCCAAAATAACAAAACAATAAGAGGTTAAGGTCATGACATGGGTTCCAGAAAAGAAAAGATTACAAAGTGTGCTTAAATAGATACCAAGTGGCTGCTTGAAATGTTAAGCGAATGTTAAGACTGTAACCCAATATATATATATATATTTTTTATATTTTATATTATATAAATTATATATTGCTTGACTATTTGATTCGGGGTCCTTGTCTAAAGCCCACTGCATTGGGCAGGCTAGCTGGAGAATAAACCTCCCTTTTGCTATTACATGATCAAGCCTGATTTCTGACTTCTGCGCTTTGTGGGAAGCTTGATTTGGGACCATACACCCCCCCCCC
>PVKC010026104.1:0-16239 GCA_004027635.1 Crocidura indochinensis | reverse complement strand
TGATTAGTGACGAGGAGCATTTTTTCATGTGCCTTTTGGCCATTTGTATTTCTTTTTTATCAAAGTGTCTGTTCATTTCTTCTCCCCATTTTTTGATTGGATTAGATGTTTTTTTCTTGTAAAGTTCTGTCAGTGCTCTGTATATTTTGGATATTAGCCCCTTATCTGATGGGTGTTGGGTGAATAGTTTCTCCCACTCGGTGTTTTATTTTGTTCCTAATTTTAGGATAATATATAATTTTATCATTTTGTTTTATATTGATTGGCTTTGTAATTGATTATAATTTAACATATATAAAAATAAAACATATATACACATATATGTTATATATGTGATATATAACAGATATGACATATATAAAAATAAGAAATTTTCATTTATCATTGCATTCAACATTGTTTTGTGGTCATAAAATTTTATTTGCTTTATTGTAATCTTGAAATTTGTTTGAATCCAGGAAGAGAATTTGAGTGGAATAGCATGACTAGAATATATGAAGCCCTGAGTTTAGTCCCCGACACAGTATGAACTCCTAACACCAGTACTTGTTTCCCACCAAACCCCATCAGGTTTTTATTTTGATTTTTTTTTTTTAATTTTAGTGACATCTTGAGATACTTAGGGATTACTTCTGGCTCTGCATTCAGAAATCTCTTCAGGTCATGTTCAGGGGACATTCATGGCCAGATATCAAATATGAGCTGGCCATTTCCAAAGCAAGTGCCTTTTCTACTATGGTATCAGTCTGGCCACATTTTTGGTCTATTTTTAATTGAAATAAAATATGCCATTTAACTCTTATTTTTTCCTTTTGGGCCACACCAGTTATGCTCAGGGTTCACTCTTGGCTCTGTGCTTAGAGATCACTTCTAGTGGGCTTGGCAGACCATATGGAATGCTGACAGTAAAATTCAGGTCATTTGGATGCAAGGCAAGTGCCCTACCCACTGTACTGTATATCACTCTGGCCCAGCCATTTAATTTTTATAAATTTAAATTTTAGAAGTATTCACAATGTTGTACAAGCAGCATCACTCTTTCCTAAGCATTTCTTCACCCCCAAAAGTTGTATCCCTGAAGAAATCACTATGTTCCCCATCTCTAACCTAGGCACCTGACAAACACCATTCTACTTTGCTTCCAAAAATATTAACCTTTATCTCAGATAAAGAAATATCTGAGTTATTTTATAGAAATGAAATCAATGCATGGTGAACTAACTTGGTTCTGTTCTTGTATATATAACATTTTGTTTTGCCAATGTTGATTAATTTGGGATGTTTTCCCCTTTTTGGCTTTTGTGAATAATGCTCCAGTGTATGTTATATAAGTATCTGCCCCTGATTTTAGTTATTTGGGAGAATATACATAGATGCAGACTTGCCTTGTCATAAAATAATTCTAAATTTAGTTTTTTTGAGAACCACTAGACTTTCCCACAGAATCTCGAATCTTTCACTCAGCTGGTTTGTGGATTCCATTTTCTCCCACATCCTCTTCAATATCTCTACTTTCTGGAGTTGTGAAATGTATCTCATTGTAATGTGAATTTTTATTTATTGTTTACATTTTATTTTTAGTCACTGTGAAATCACAAAGTTCTTTATTTGTTTCTTTATTTATTTTTATTTATTTATTTGGTTTTGGGGCCACACCTGGCTATGTGCTCAGAAATTGCTCCTGGCTTGGGGACCATATAGGATACTGGGGAATCGTCCTAGGCTAGGGTGCGCAGGGCAGACACTTCACCGCTTGCGCCGCCACTCTGTCCCCACAAAGTTATTTATAATTGGGCTTCAGGCATATAATATTTTCAACACCATTTTCATTTCCCTTTGCCAATACTCTCCCCCCACCACCATTTGTCTCTCAAGATTAGTCTATTTTTATGAGAGGTGCTTTATTAATTTTTTAAAAATAATATATTTAAACACCGATTCCAAACATGATTGTAGTTGGCTTCACCCCCTTCACCAGTGCCACATTTCCATCACCAATGCTCCCCATCTTCCCCCACCTCCACCCCATGCCTGTATATGAGACAGGCTCTCTACTTCCCTCACTCATTGACATTGTTGTGATAATTCTCACTGTAGTTATTTCTCTAACTACACTCACTCTTTGTGGTGAGCTTCATATCGTGAGCTCCAGACCTCATCTCTGGGAATAATTTAAATAATGTCTTTTATTTTTCTTAAAACCCATAGATGAGTGAGACTATTCTGGGTCTCTCTCTCCCTCTGACTTATTTCACCCAGCATAATAGATTCAGTGTGTATCCATGTATAGGAAAATTTCATGACTTCATCTCTCCTGATGGCTGCATAATATTCCATTGTGTATGTGTACCTTAGTTTCTTTAGCCATTAATCTGTTGAAGGCATCATGGTTGTTTCCAGAGTTTGGCTATTGTAAAGAGCACTGCAGTAAATATAGGTGTGAGGAAGGGATTTTTGTATTGCATTTTTGTATTTCTAGGGTATATTCCTAGGAGTGGTATAGTTGGATCATTGGGGGCTCAATTTCCAGTTCTTTGAGGAATCTCCATATTGTTTTCCACAAGGGCTAGATTAGACAGCATTCCCACCAGTAGTGAATGAGAGTTCTTTTCTCCCCACATTCCCACCAGCACTAATTGTTCTTGTTTTTTGTGATGTATGCCACTCTCTGTGCCATGGGATGGTATCTTATTGTTGTTTTGATTTGCATCTCCTTGATGATTAGTGACCTGGAGCATTTTTTTCATGTGCTTTTGGCCATTTATATTTCTTTGAGAAATTGTTCATGTCTTCTCCCCATTTATTTTTTGATTTTTTTGGGCCACACCCAGTGATACTCAGGGGCTCCTGGCTAGCCCTCAGAAATCACTCCTGGCTTGGGATCCCAGGGGATCCAACCACGGACTGTTCTGGGTCAGCTGCAGGCAAGGCAAACGCTCTACTGCTGCACCATCGCTCTAGCCCCTTCTCCCCATTTTTTGATGAAGCTAGATTTTTTCTTATAAAGTTCTGTCATTACCTTGTATATTTTTGATATATGCCCCTTATCTGATGGATATTGGTTGAATAGTTTCTCCCATTCTATGTATGAGTGGCTTTTTTTTTATCGTAGGCACTATTTTCTTTGAGGTGCAGAAGATTCTCAGCTTTAAAATAGTTCCATCTACTTATCTCTGTTTCCACTTGTTTGGCGAGTTCTGTTTCCTCCTTGAAGAGGCCTTTCATCTCAGTGTCATGGAATGTTTTATTTATGTGTTGTTTGACATACCTTATGGTTTCAGGTCTGATATCAAGGTCTTTAAACCATATCTATTTAATTTTTTTCATGGTGTTAGATGGAGATCTGAGTTTGCTTTTTTGTATATGGCTGACCAGTTGTGCCAATACCACTTGTTGAAGAGGCTTTCCTTGCTCCATTTTTCATTTCCTGTACTTTTATCAAAAATTAAATGATTGTAAATCTAGGACACATTCTCTGAATACTCAAGTCTATTCCACTAATCTGAGGGTATGTCTTTATCCCAGTATCATGCTGTTTTAATGACTATAGTTTTTGTAATACAATTTAAAGTTGGGAATAGTGATACATCCCATATTCCTTTTCTCAAGGGTTGCTCTAGCTATTTGTGGGTGTTTATTGTTCCACAGGAATTTTAGGAGTGTTTGATCCACTTCTTTGAAGAATGTCATGAGTATCTTTAGTGGGATCACATTAAATCTGTACAATGCTTTGGGGAGTATTGCCATCTTAATGATGTTAATCCTACCAGTCCATGAGCAGAGTATGTGTCTTTATTTTCGTGTGTCCTCTTTTATTTCTTTGTATAGGTCCTTCACCTCTTTAATTAAGTTGCCACAAGCCAATGGCAAATATTATTCTCAATGGAGATAAACTTTCTTTTCCTCTAAAATCTGGTACAAGACAAGGTTGCCCTCTCTCACCACTACTATTTAACATAGTGCTGAGAGTTCTTGCCATAGAGATTAGGCAAGAAAAAGATATCAAGGACATCCAGATAGGAAGGAAGAAATCAAGCTTTCACTGTTTGCAGATGACATGCTACTATATTTAGAAAACCCTAAAGACTACCAAAAAAGCTTCTAAAAACAATAGATTCATATAGCAAAGGGGCAGGCTACAAATTTAACATGCAAAAATCAATGGTCTTCTTGCACCTCAATAATGATTGAGAAAAAATGGACGTTAAAAAAAATTCCATTCCCATTAGTGTCACACAGACTCAAATATCTTGGCATCAACTTAACTTCTCTGTATTATTAATGGCTTAATATTTATCCTAGAAGTATATTTGTGACCTTATCTGGAAATGATTTATTTACAAGAGTTCAGTGCTCTTTGTTTAAAAATTCTAGAAAATATTGATGACTTTGTGCCTCTAGTACTTTCTTAACTGACAGAGTACCTGGGTCAAAAGTTAGCTTTCAAGTTACAAAAGGTAATTCTTATTGTTCTTTATATTCTTGGTTTTTTTTTTTTCTTTTGGTTTTTGGGTAATACCTGGCAGTGCTCAGGTGTTATTCCTGGCTGCATGCTCAGAAATTGCTCCTGGTAAGCACGGGGGACCATATGGGATGCAGGGATTCGAACCGATGACCTTCTGCATGAAAGGCAAATGCCTTATCTCCATGCTATCTCTCTTGGCTTATCTTACCTTTATTCTCTTCCTTTCCCAGATATATTTGCTGTCATTAACTTTTTTCATTGATGCTATTACCCTAAAATCTTTAGGATAATACCCTAAATACCTAAATACTATCTAATGATACCACATGGGAGACAAAGCCTTTTAAAGTTAATCTACATTAAATAGAGCAAGAAAAAGGCCAGAATTTTCTTCTGAACAAAGAAATGTGATTTACCACCATGTTTTAAATTTAATTAAGAGCATTTTAAGTTTTAATGAAAATCCATGCCAATTCACAGCCTGAATAAAGAGTGGAACCTGTCTTGATTGGTATAGTATTCCTGACAATATTCTGTAAGAGTACTTTTTTAGAGTTTGACTTTTTTAGCTTGATAGTAAAAAAAAGGCATTTTAATACAGATGCTTGTAGTCTTTAATTTCTCTTATTTTCCTAGTTCATGCTTCAAATTTTTCTCTTAAAATGTGTGTGTGTGTGTGTGTGTGTGTGTGTGTGTGTGTGTGTGTGTCTGAGAGAGAGAGAGAAAGAGAGAGACACACACACACAGACAGACAGACAGACAGTTGGAGATACTCAGGGCTTACTCCTAACTCTGCTCTCAGGGATCACCCTTGGCAGTGTTTAGGGACCATATGATATGTTGGAGATTGAACCTGGTTTGGCTGCGTTCAGGACAAATGCATTAGTCCCTCTTTTATTGTTTTTGTTTTGCTTAAGTTCTGGGGCACACCCAGCAGCGCTCAGGGGTTACTCCTGGCTCTATGTTCAGAAATCCCTCCTAGCAGGCTCGGTGGACCATATGAGATGCTGGGATTTGAACCACTGTCCTTCTGCATGCAAGGCAAACACTTTTACCTCTATGCTATCTCTCCAGCCCTGCATTAGTCCCTCATACTATGGCTAATTTCTTTTTAATTTAAATATTTATTGTAGTTTAAGTAGTTACAAAAGTGTTAAAGTTTATTGTTTTTACATTCAGAATTGCTTTATACCACCAATACTATAGAAGCATCTGTGACACTTTATTGCTTTTCCTTTGCTTCTACTATTGTGGGTGGGATTTGGTTTTTTTTAAAGGCAGGGGAGAGTGCATAGGGAGGGTGAGAGGGAAACTGGGGACTTTGGTGCACTACTGAAGGGTGTTTTATACTATATGATAAACTTGATCATGAACTACTTTATAAATCTGAACAAACATATAACTTATATGAACAACCATTGCGTTTCAATAAAGTAATTAAAAAAAAGAAAAAAGAAATCATCAACAACAATAATGAAAGTAGATAGATAAAGGCTAGGGAGATAATGCAAGACAATGACTTGCATTTATAATATACCAGTTTGACCTCTGTTACTGATCATTGTCATTCCAGAACCACCAGGAGTTCCTGAGCAGTGCCTTGAGTAATCCCTGGCACATAAGACTAAAGACAAAATAAAATGGATGAACTATTTTAATAAGCTTATAATAACACAATTTTGAATTTTAATAAATACCCCTACCCTTAATCCTACTTGGTGACTGGTTCTGTATTTCAGTGTCCAGGCTTTGTCATTGTTCAGTGTTGTCTGTTCTATGGAATAGAGACAGTCAAAATCTGAGAAGAGACACATTGTTCTTTTTAAGTGTAGCTGCTAAAAAATATGGTTTTATTCCATTAAGATGTAATTAAATATTTGAGAACTAAAGAGATCTTGATACAGTTAAATTATCTTTTTTTTTTTTGCCAAAACTCACATTACATGTTAAACTTCTTTCTGATGTAGTATACATTAGCCCTTAAAATATTAAACTACTCACCGGGAAGCTCAAGTTGAACTTGTTCAAGGCTAAGCGGCCAACTACCTCAAATCAACAAATCAAGATTATGGTTTTATTCCATTAAGATGTAATCAAATAGATGAGAACTAAAGAAATCTCGATGCAGTTAAATTATCTTTTTTGCCAAAACTCACATTAAATGTTAAACTTTTTTCTGATGTGGTATATTTTAGTCCCTTAAAATAGTAAACTACTCACCAGGAAGCTCAAGTTGAACTTGTTCAAGGCTAAGTGGCTGACTACCTCAAATCCGTATATTTTTTGTTCTACTTTTTGATAACTGAACTGGTGGAAAAATCATCCTTGTTTACGTATATTGAAAGGATTTTTTGCCATAGCAGATGTTTCTTAAATTATTTTGTTTTTATATTGTTTGGGGGCCACATGTGGCCCCCTAACTGCAGGGTTCCTCTTGGTGTTGAGCTCAGGGATCACTCCTGGCAGGGTTTGAATGGTGCTAGGTATTAAATCTGGGTCTGCCATGAGATAAACTATCCCTTTGGCTCCATCTTAAACCAAATCTTAAAAACAGGTTTGGTTGTAGAAAGGCAATTATGGATTGGTGCCATAATGTAAGCATCTATATTATTTATTTATTTTTCACTGAAATGGGAATCCAGGTAGTCAGCACTTTGGGCAGAATAAAAAATATTATTTTTAATACTGTACCTGACTTGCAATGCTACCTTTATCTTCGACTCATGTATTTTTAAATAATGTGTATGTATGTATACTAAGTCTCTTTCTAGATTTTGTATTATAATTCACAGATTTAGTTGGACACATTTTTGGTCTTTTTCAGGGTAGGGGTTGACCCTGATGGTTATGATTTGTATGCCAATTAAAAAAATTAGTCTGAAGGAAAGGTTAAAGTTCAGGGAGCACTGAAGCACCAAAGTTCTTGCTCATCAGTTATCAATCACCAACTGATAATCTGTCACATTCTTCTCATTGAAAAAGGGTTTTGATACAGTTTTGGTAATATGGGGCTTCTGAACAGTCAATGATTGCTTTATTGTCTAACAGATTGTTTCTGAGTGTTTCAACGTTGTTCCTGGGTGTCATGAAAGGTGTTTCTAGGAGAATACTTGAAAAGAAAATATCTTTTAAGTCAATCACATGAAAGTTGCCAAGAACTATCCCATCCCACCTTCCCTTTACTAATACAGCAAGTCTAACCTCCTGAAAGGATAATGAAGATAGTGGCGACTGCCTCAGTTTCTTAAGGGCCAAGTATATAGTTTACTCTCATTTAGGCACTCATCCATTGCAAAACTGTTCTACAAGTTCTCTTTGCTGCTTTTGACTATTGTAGTAACCTTAGTTGAAAAAGCTCTTTTTCTGCAATGTCTTTTTGTACAACCAATAGGTTTCCTTCTGCCTACTTGCTTGTCTTCCCAAATAAGGTTACCTTCTAGGTTTCTGTCCTTTTCAGTGCACTGGAGTAGTCTTTATATTAGTAGATTGATGAGAGTCACGGTTTAGGTTGCTACTCAGCAGTATAAAATAATTCAGACACTATTCATCTTGGTCTAACTACATGTTATATTCATTTTTAAGTATTTTAGAGATATCAAAATGTGGAAGTACATCCTATCATATCATTATAATAATAAATATAGTACTTAGCTTTCATGTATATATAGCCTATTCTAGGCAAATTGACCCTTGCAACCTCCCCCTGCCCCCCTTTTAGAGTTTTCATTGAGGGATTGCTACTGTTCCTTCCATTCCACATCATTCTACCCACTGCAAACTAAGTTCTGTGGACTAGCTCTCCAATATGTGTAACTTATATATGAGTAATTATATACATCTAATCTAATTTTTGAAACACATATATAGATTATAATTTATACAAATTATAGAATTAGTTTTTATGATTTCTATGACTTTATCTTTTGGGCAAATCCTGTTGGACATCAGCATACTGTCATTTTTACACTGATATTTCAGAATACCCTATACTGAGTCACAGATTGCTAGAACAAGGCTAAATACAAATTGAAATCTGCTTGAAACTTAGAGATAACTACTAAAAATGATGGTGATGTACAGGCCTGTATATTTTGGTTAACTCACCCTGACTTTATGGACTTTTAATGGTCTTATATGCTATTAAGCAAACTGTAATGTCTGTTTCAATTGTTTTTCATGCTTGAACACTCAGCTTGCTAAATGCTTTAATAAGTTATTGCAGTTGAGAGTGTGAGAAAGGGAACACTTCTTTCGAAGCTGTATAATGGTATTTTAGTGGAGTATGGGTAACTTTTGGAAATAAAATATATTCTAAATGAGAAAAATCAAGGCTTGTTATGAATGGCACTGGGTCATGCTGATTATTTTACCTTTGACAAAGTGGAAAATTTAAAGCTTGGTGTATCCCATTTTATTAACATAATAAAGTTTTACAGTGTTGTTCTGGGCGAAGATATATGTTCTTTAGTGTTTATTAGCCCTTGGTTATAGTAAAACATTTTGGTCTGATGCCTGGCTATACTGTATGAAATGTAAATATCAAAACTCCTAGAAAATCCAATCTAATTGTGTATTTGCATTTCTTTTTTCAGTTCCCTTTAAGTATGATTTCTAATATTTGTAACTAATATTATCATATTTACTTGAGCACAGAGAACATCTTTTTTTATCATTTAACATAGGTTTATGGCTTCTCCAGACTTGTTCTAATAATGAAGCTATGAGGGATATGTCAAGAATGGTGATATTAAATTTCTCTAGACTAACAGTAAATTTTTCCATTCTGATGTCAGGAATGTTGAGCATCTGGAATCTGCGAGAAGAGTGAATTGTTCACTGCGGGAACACTTTCATCAAATTGGGAGCCATTTATACTCTTAGGAATGACTACTGTCTTATACAAAATATTGTATTTTTACAGAAGCCATTTTCTAGAATTGGAGACATGCCTGCACTTTATGCCTTCATATTTTGGAGTTGATATTCTATCTTGAGAATTAATATTATTTTAGCATTACATTAGTTTCTTTTGGTTTAATAAAATGAATTTGTGATTTTCAAAATGCAGTGAAAAAGCAATTGAAAATAAATTGTTCTAAACAAAGATTTCCTTATCATTTACAAAGGTGGATCTATGATATATACATTGTTTCTTATTCTTTGATTTTTCAGAATATTTGCTGTATGTGTTTATGCCTTTGTGTCCTTGATATTTCTATGAAAGTGCCAACTGGTGGAGGGAGAGACTATATGATCTTCTCTATTAGGTTATATTGAAGCATTAAAAACATACCTCACAGTTTGAGTTGATAATTCTGTTAATCTTATCTCATGCTTAGAATTTAAAATATGTTTAAGCTGGTCTAATTTTTTTCTTTTATTTTAAGCAACTTTTAGATTTGCTGTTGATAGCCAAGTCTTTTTCTCTACATATTAATTTTCTTTTTTTTTTTTAAATCCTGAGCTGTTCTCCCCTGAATCATGATAGCATTGGTTTCTTGTGTTTAGTATTACTGACCCTGGAGTTGATTATCAGAGAGGCATCATTGCCTAAGACATGGCTGGGGTACTTCATTGTAGGTCTTACATCCCTAATGCCTGTCTGCAACCCAATAGTTTACTTGCCTAAAATCAGATCATAATTCTTGCCCTAGTTAGTATATGGTTAATCTTGTTCACATTCCTCTCAGCTGACATTCTATTGTCATTTCTTTGAGTGCATATGGTTTTCTATATGTGTAAATAACCTTAATACCCTATTGATCCTTTAACCTGAACATTGATTCCTCGAGCTTTCCCCATCCCTCCTTTATTACTGCTACTCCTCCAGACTATTGTTATCTCTCCCTGCTAATCTCATCATTGCCAGGGAGGTCACATTCAGTGTTATCACTCATCACTTGGACCAGGATCTCCAGTGACTTTGGATTGCATTGCATATTTGCTCCAGTTATACTTTGATTTTGCTGAAGCAGATGTAAATACTATTTATTCCAATTTGAGTGAATGAAATAAAAGATCTTTTTCTACCTGTTGGGTCTAAATTCCCTGGTCTACTTCTCTGTAGACTTCTCGAACCACAAACCTTTAGGTCAATTAAAAGCTTTATTTTTTGCTTTACCTTGTATTGTGTTTGATGTATTCAGAAGGTTGTCTACACTTTCTAAAACTCTTAAGTGAAAAGATTGCTTGACAAGTGTGACAGCTTGGTAGTTTTTCTCTTTTACAAAAGATGATGATTATTTCCTCTTCTGTGGAAGAGATAGATGTTTCTTAACTTGTAAGTTTGAATCCAGTACTCCTTGCTCTATTTTGCCAGCCATCTTAAAAAATAAGTGTACCAATTTAGAAAATTGGGTTTGAGTGAGAAAATAACCCCCAAGTACGAAAAGATTACACACCTCAAAAATGAAAGATTCAGGTAGGGTGTTTTGCTTGCATATGTCCAACCTTTGCTTAATACCCACCATCCCATATGGCTCCCTCATCCTGCGAGGAGTGATTCCTGAGCACCCCTTGATGTAGCCCCCCCCCAAAAAAGAACCAAAACAAAGCAACCCAATAGAACAAAAAAGGTTTCTATTTTATTATGTAACCACAGCTTGTATCTTTTGTAGAATACCTGACTTTTGATCACAAAAGCTACTGTATATTTTTATTTCCCACTTTTAGAGAGAAAAGTTATTGTCTTTCATGTGATAAGCAGAATTGTGGTTGTATCACTGTTTGGAAGTATCAAATATTCTAAGACTTTAGTACACATTCCGAGAGATCATAGTAGATTTCTCTTGAGGAGGGGGTGGTGCAAAGACATGAGAATGGAGGGAATAATGGGCTCTCAACAAAGCCTTATAAAATTCATGTCAGAAAATCGTTCAAGGAATTTTTAGAAAGGAGGCTATTGAGTGGCTGATAGAATGATGACTTGCCCAAAGTGTCCACATTATTTCTGGAATTGAATCCTTTGCAGAGCAAAGCAACACTGAGTGCCCAGATGTAATTAAACCCACCAATCTGCTGACCTTAAAGAGAACCCTGAGATGCAGGGATTATTTGGGGGAACCCATTGTAATCACAGGAGTCCATAAAAGAGAGAGGGTTCCTTTTAAGTTTGCAGTTATAAAGGTGAAGGAAGGGGCTGGGAGCTGAGGCCTGTCTACCTGCAGACTCCAGAACTGGGAGAAAAAGCTTGAGGCCTCCCCCCAGCCACAGGCTAGAGTGATACCTATCTTGACTTTCTCCAGTGCAATATTTTACAGAGTGGGTAATGCTGCCTCCGTACCCTTGGAGGATGATGGAATAAAACAGTGGGTATATTGGTATCAGGTACAACTGGGGAACTGTTTGTTCACTTGAAGAAGGTAGATTTTCAGGGGGCATTGAGTAATTCTTTCTGTAAAGGGGGGAGTAGGCCAATTAAATTTAGGAATACAGTAGCATTCCTTTTGGCTTCCTGACCTCCAGAACTAGGAGATAAGGCATGTTATAAGCTACTGAATGTACTGTTATTTGTTATAGTGACAGTAGAAACTGACACACCAAGTCATTTTTCCAGTAAGCACCAAATCATTCTGTAAAAGCTGCAGTAATAATAGTATATCAGTAGGCTAGAAATGGAGGCTTTTATGGTTTACATGTCTCTTTCATTGCATGTTATGAAACTGGCATTTAAAATTAGAAGGGTGAAAATACAGTAAAAAATACAGTATCTGATTTCAGAATTGTAATAAATAAACACGACAGCCTATACCAAAATAAGAGCTGAGGTTTAAATATCAAAATACTAAACTGAAGATATAAATGTCCTACAGGAAAAAGAGGATGACAGTTTTACAGCGCTCAGATGGAGAAGCTATTTCTTGGGGCGATAGGAGACAAATGATGAGGTGTTGATTCTCAGGGATCTGGAGTCTCCACAGAGCCAGCCAGGAGACAGAGCAGAGTTCATCCTATGTCTGAGCTGCAAACCGTGGAATTTTCATCCTGAGGCTGTGGCAGCATAGTGGGCCCCAGGTCTTGAGAAACATCAGGATCAAATCTGCATGAGCACAGGTGTGGTCTGTCCTTCAAAGCTTGTGTTGAAATAATCTGTCCTGGATGATTGCAGGTGGACGCTAATCCCAGTATAGAGTTCTGCATGCTTGAGACCCTTGGTCCCTTAAAAAACTGCAAAGAAGCCCAATCAACAAGACCAAGGGCATCTTGTTCTAAAAGATGTCAACAGTACTTCTTTTAGTATTGAACTGTTGGTCTCCCTCCCTCACCACTCCCCACACTCCACTCTCACCCTGGAGGCAAGAACTGAGTTGAAAGGTGCTGTTCTAGCTATGGCTCTGTGCTTCTTTTAGTGGGTTTGTGTGTCCACTGTCCCCGTTCTCAACTTCCCTAAGGTTATTGTTGATGTTGGATAGCTGCCACTACTCAACACAGCTGTGCTTTTGAATCATAGTGACTCCATTTACTCTCGTGGGAAGAGCCAGGGTGAGGCAGGGTGTAGCTGTTTTGTGGTGTTGAACTTTTAAGACCCTAAGACCTCTAGGGGTGGTTTCATATTAAAAATAATTTCATAGCGACTCCCGAAACTTTCTCACTGTTGAATCTGTGATGATGATTGGTGAAGCTCACTGTCCACTTAGCAGCATTGAGACAATGGCCCTGTACTAGTAGCCACTATGTTCCTCATCACATCTGGCCACAAAATGCACCTTGTATTTACGAATAAACATTAGGAATCTTAGCCCTTGTGGAGCCTTCCTTTTAATATCCGGTGTTTCACTGGAAAGTACTTGTGAAGTGTGCTGTGTGCTGAAGATTAACAATTCTCTGAGTGAATGAATTTGCCTTTATACTGAAGAGAAAAACGAATAGGTCAACTGGAAAAAAATCAACAAAATTTCTTCTTTCAAGAAGAAAATAGGTAGCATAGCTGATCATGAAATTTGAGTTTTCAAATGAAAAGTAGAATTTGTGAAAACTCTTATTTACTTTTCAGAGCTTGGAACCTTCTAGATGCTTAGTTGTTAGTGAATTCTGTGGTGATGTTAACCCTATTGACTTTTTCAGTATTTTCCAATAAAATATGCCAGATTTGGGAGCTGTACATAGACCCTCAGGGTCTAGTTTTGCTGGAAAAATAACATTTCATATTATGAAAAAATTGATGGCTCCTTTAACTAATGAGACTCACTTCTAGTTAGGGCTCTGACATCCAGAATGATTGATTTGAACATTTGTTGTCAGATCTGTTCTGAGTCTACATAGCCACATAGCTCTAATATGGTATACTTAATCATCTTCAGTGTATCTATCATATTTAATACTGATAGTGTCTGGAGGGAAGTAAAAAGTATAGTAGGATCTTAATAAAGGGCTCAATATTTTTCTCTACCACTCAATCCATCTTTGTAAGATGAATCTCCAACTATTCTAGCATTTTAACTGTTGGGAGAGTGCATTGGGCTGTGGTTTACAGAAGCCAATATAGTCAGAACACTGACATCATCACAGTCACTGTTGTTTTTTTTTTTTTCCAGGAATCATTGCATTATACTTATCTAGAAATGAGTTAAGCTGTTGAGCACAGGGTCTAACTTGTCATTTCCTCGTTCTTCCACAGTATTCTTTACTCTTTCAGTATCCAGACTGACCAGATCAGAATTTTAGGGTCCCCTTCATTTTCCTCTTTTCTTTTTTTTTCTTTTTTTTTTCTTTTTGGTTTTTGGGTCACACCCAGCAGTGCTCAGGGGTTACTCCTGGCTCCATGCTCAGAAATTGCTCCTGGCAGGCACGGGGGACCATATGGGGCACCGGAATTCGAACCAATGACCTTTTGCATGAAAGGCAAATGCCTTACCTCCATGCCATCTCCCGGGCCCCCATTTTCCTCTTTTCTGGTTCACTCTTGATCCAATGTAGAAGACTCATCCTCACCTCACCTTTTTTATTTGTTAAGGACAACATTCTCCACCTTAATACATTTCAGCAGGCTAACTTTGATTGTATCTGTGTCTTTGATACTTGAATAGTCTAGTATTCTTCATTTGTTTATCTTATTGTTATGAGTATACAGGTTGTACCAGTAAGTGTGGCATTTTACAAATAACTTGACATCTAACCCGTCAAGGGTGGCATGACTATACATATTTAAGACATTGACATGGGAAATATACTTTGTAATAGTTAGGCCACGATAAAATCTGAGCCACCTATGTTCCTGACTGTCATCAGTATGTTAAACATCAATTTCCAGAGCTGGTACTCAATTCTAGGTGACAGAGTTGTAACTGCACAGCCTGTATTTGTCTTCTGTCTCTATAGTCTAAGCATCTTATCTGTGGCCCTTTGCTTGTGAGAGTCTTCTGCAAGGTTTTTCTGTTCCCAGTTCATGTCCTAACATGACAACTCCCTAGGGCCCATTGCCTAGAAATTGATTCTCCCTTTTCTCCTCCCTCTCCCTCCCAGTGTTCTGACTTTTATTGTGCTACAACCTAAAGAGCCTCTTTCATTCGCCTCTTTGCATTACTTTTCATTACTAATGAAGTCTGTCTCCTATGCTGCCCTGCTTACTTGGTTTTTCCTCCCTCCCTATTGAGTATGAATAATATCTGGCATATGGTTAGCACTCCCTGGGAGGTCAGGAAGGTACCAGAAGGAAACTTAAAGGGCAGAAGTTCCCAGGAGTCTGCCAGTTTCTTTCTCCCTTCTCCTTGAAATGTTGTCCAGTGTGTTAATGTTCAACCTGTTTATAAAATTTTGAGGCAGGACATTTACTAGGCTGATTGGTCTTTTGTATCAGCTCAGGGCTTCTGACAGAGGGGAATGTTCCAGCAGTAATAGTCACCCAATGTCAGTAAACTAACTGTTTAGGGGAAGAATGTGTTGATAGTCATGCTTTCCAGAATAGAGACTGAATAAATCACTGTGGATGTATCCATTTAAGGGAAGTCATAAGATTTTCTGATGAGCTTTGACTAGCATGGAATTGTTAATCAAGAAAAGAAATTTCTGGGGCGGGAGGGAAAAGAAAAGAAAAGAAATTTTTACAATTATAAATGTAATGATTATTTTGAATAAATGCTCAAGTAATTTAGAAATATTTACAGAAAATGGAAGCAGTTTTTCCTAGTACTGTCTCATTTCTTCTTTCCTAAGCACTGCTAATAATTGCGTGCAGATCCTATAGATGGCACTGCAGGCTTCCTAGATGAGTAATGGGTCATCAAAGGAAGGATTTGTTAGATATGAGTGAATGCAAGTGTGAAATATTCAGATGCCAATATTGTCTACTAACTTACGACCTCTCAGTTTTATTCACACTCCTCCCAAATGACTCTTTTTAGTATTTTCCTTCATATATGAACACTTTGTTTCATATCCTCTCAGCAGACTGAAAATACTGCCACAATCACAAGAGAATTATTAGACATCCTTGTCTCAGAGAACCCCTACTCTGCCCTACTGCTTAGAACAGGAGGTGAACCAAATACATCTTTCTCTAAAACTCTCTCTACTCGTGGATCGCTAAGTCCTTTTCCTTCTCATCTACTACTAGCTGAGCAAATTCCTCTCTCTGAAATATGAGCATTTTCAGTGGTAGAAACGCATCATTAACACATCTCTCTCTTTAGAATAACAAAACACAAAAAAAGAACATAAACAACATACCACTTTTTAAAAATTTTTATTTTGATCATAATGGCTTACATATCTTTCACAGTAGTATTTTAGGTATATATCGACATTGAATCAGGGGAATACCTATCACCAAATTTGCC